>REGO01000269.1:494494-619755 GCA_010120015.1 Rhombomys opimus | reverse complement strand
AAATAAATAAATAAAATTTATAAAAAGAAAAAAAAAAAAAAAGAAGTTCCACATCATAACTGTGCTCTAACTGCTCAGATGCTCTGGTCCTTCATGCGTTAGGAAAGGATGTGTGGAGAGATTCTAAAGAAAGAATTAATACGATATTAAGTTGGTGACTCAACTTAATGTCATATTACTAAACAAAGACTGTTGGAGAGGAGGAGAGACAGCATGTCTCCTGACTATTAGCCCTGGGCATTCTGTTTGATTGTATTCTTAAATTTTTTTTTACTTCTGTTTATCAAATTTAACAGTAGTTTTATAGGGGAGTATTATATAACATACAAGTTCTCTATTATTGAAAGAACTTTACGTCATACTGATTTAGGTATTCCCTGGCTGTAGAGGCTCACGTCTATTATTCTAGCATGTGGGAGTGAGGTAGGAGGAGGAGTCCTGATTCCAAAACACAGTGAGAGTTTCTACGAGTATCTTTTTTATGAATATTGTACTAACTCATACAAAATACAGTGGTTGATTCTTTGTTATAAAGAATAATTTAAGTATTTACTCCAATACCAAACTGTGTTAGTATATTATAAAAGTAATATATGTAAAAATATTTTAAAAAACTATAAATTTCAATTCAGAGAGTTTGAGATGATGCAATTGGTAAGCATAACCTTAAAAAGAGAATGTTTGTTAGGAACGTCTACACTGGAGGTTAGCATGTGAGGGAACAAGGCATTAATTTAGGAGTTTGCAGTTTAATCAAGTCAAGGGCACTCCTTGACTTTGAAGCTTAATATAGATCATTAAATTAAACCACAAATTGCATTTGGGGAATAAAACTTATAAGCAGGCAGTATTATTTATCAAAATGCACCCTTGCCCTGTTACCTCTGACGAGAGTTCATAGGCCTTTTTCAGAAAAGTTTTCTCTGAGGTCCCTTTAGGTTGTACTTTCTACCTATGAGCCACATTTTTCTTAGAGTCGATACTATACCAGTATTGGAAATGTTAGTTTTCTAAGTATCAGTTCAGAAAAAGAAAAATGTATAAACCTTGTGAAAACAAAATGCCAGAAACAAAGAAGCAAAAACAAAACAAACAACCCAAACCAATCAGTTTGCTTTTGTAATGTAATTTTTTTGTATTACAAATTTTTTCCTGTTTACAGGCACAATATTTCTCTAACATACAAGTAATATGCTTTAGTGATTTTTCTGAGTTATGCTCCAAGGTAGTAAAAATACCCTTTTCTTTCAAAGCAATTTATTGAGATCTTCAAATCATTATTTACCTTCGAGTCAATAGAAGACAAAAATACATTTTGCTAAATTTTCTGTCTTAGTCAGGTTTCTATAAAACAGAATTGACAGAATGAGCACACACAAATGTGTATATATAGTGAATATATATTAATATACATTTAACCTGGCTGTATGTATCATTTCAGGGATGACCACTTAGTATTGTAGGAGACCCAGCCCCAAGAGAAACGAATTCTTCCTTTCTCTGCAGTCAATAGCTCTCTGTAGTTTCTTGTCTGGACAGGAGACTCTAAAATTTCCCCCTTCCATACACACACCACACCATACCACACCACACATTTTATTACTGGTTAACAGATTGTAGTCTGGGTAGTCTGGCAATGACTGTCTCTCACAGGACAAAACAACAACAAAAAGTTGTTCCTTTCCCAAGACTGGGTATCTATGTAGTTCTAACATGGTTTAGACTCCTAGAGGGTTCCTGGATAGCTGCTGATCTTCAGAGTAGACTGAAATCCCAAACAAATTAGTTATCAGTTATAATATGGAGTAAGGAATGCCTTGGCAAAGGGGCAGATGAATTAGAATGAGGAAATCAACAAAAGCAAAAGCTTCCTTCTTCCTGTTCATTTTTAGAGACTGCCATTAGAAGGTGTGGCTCAGTAACAGGGTGGGTCTTCCTCTGATCAAGAAAATCCCTCACAATCATGCCTAACAGATTGGGTTTTCTTTTGTATTTAATTTTTATTTATTACAATTTATTCATTTTGTAACCTAGCTGTAGCACCCTCCCTCATCTCCTCCCAGTCCTACTTTCCCTCCCTCTTCTTCCCCTATGCCTCTCCCCTAGTCTACTGATAAACTCCTCCCCTTCTATCTGACCCTAGCCTACCAGATCTCAACAAGGCTGGCTGCATCCTCTTCCTCTGTGGGGAGGTGATCAAAGAGCTGGTCGCTGAGTTCATGTCAGAGACAACCCCTCTTCTGAGAGTAGTGGTTTTTACAGCTAATTGATCACAACCAGTTACAAACTGGGATTTCATTGATTCCAGATGGAGTCAAGTTTACAACCAAGATCAGACATCACACCAACCACATTTCTTTGTTATTGTTATTGTTTTAGTTTTATTAAAATTTTAATTAAAATACAATTATATCACTTCCCCCACCTATTTCTTTCTTTCCGTGCCTCACCCTGCCTCCCTCCCAAGTTGGTAACCAAAACACACACATACACACACATATACAAATGCATGCATATGTATAGATAAATATACATATATATATATCAAGCTAAGTCCATTTAATGTGGCTGTGTGTATCATTTCAGGACCACCCCCTTAGCACTGGATGAGTTTCTCTGGAAGAGGTGGATTCTCCCTTTCTTTGCAATGTTAGTTGTTTTTCTGGGTGTGTGCTATGCAGTTTTTCCCTTTCCATGTTAGCATGTCTATTGACACTGATATTGTCACTGTATAGATTTTAAGTGGCTACATTTTTGAGGTATCAAGGGATTTGAAAAACTCCTTCTTGCAATTTGGCTTTTCTTCGTGCCAGAAATTACTGTCCAACTATGACACCAACGAACTGTAACAATGACCAGCAAGATACCACTAAAAGTTCAATAGTGCTATAGTCAGCTGTCTAATTGAACTCAAAGCCCACTCAGTAGGAGAGAGGAGGCCTAGCATCAGAAACTGCACCAGCTAACTAGGGCTAGTAGGGACATGCATCTGTAGTTACTCTACTAGGCCATCAAGATTCTTAATCACATTCTAAAACTGATCCTTATATTTACAGGTAACTGTAGCTCTCAGCCCCATTAAAGATGTTACTCCATACAGCAAACAAAGACTAATACAGAAATTAACAATAGGTCATAATTTAATAATCAATGAATGTGGTGAGTCCATTTCAAATGATACACTCACAACCAGATTTCTGTATTGAGTCTTAGAGAGGAAGAGGCGACAGAAGATTATAAAAGTCATAGGTGTAGAAAGTCTGCTGTGAGATCATGTCTTTAAAATTGAATCTAAATTCTTCATTATAATAACTCATAAGAAATATTAATATTTTGTTTTTAAAACTTACCAGATGTATGACAAAAATGAAATAAAATCATTTGTTGTATATTACCATCTTCGTTTTTAAATATTAATTACAGTGTATTTACTTTGTATCCCAGCTGTAGCCCCCCCTTCATTCCCTCCCAATCCCAGCTTCCCTCCCTCTTCTCCTCCCATGCCCCTCTCCAAGTCCACTGATAGGGGAGGTCCTCCTCTTCTTAAATCTAACTCTAGCTTATCAGGTCTCATTAGGACTGGCTGCATTGTCTTCCTCTGTGGTCTGGCAAGGTTGCTCCCCCTTCAGGGAGTGGTGGTCAAAGAGCCAGCCACTGAGTTCATTTCAGAGACAGTCCGTGTTCCCCTTACTAGGGAACCCACTTGGAGACTGAGCTGCCATGGGGTATCTCCATGCATGGTCCTTGGTTGGAGTATCAGTCTCAGAAAATACACCTGTGCCCAGATTTTTTGGTTCTGTTACTCTACTTTTGGAGCTCCTGTACTCTCCAGGTCTTACTATATCCTCTTTCTTTCTTAAGATTCCCTGCACTCTCCCCAAGTTTGGTTATGAGTCTCAGCATCTGCTTTGATAAATTGCTGAGTAGAGTCTTTCAGAGGCCCTCTGTGGTAGGCTTCTGTCCTCTTTCCTGTTTTCTCCTTCTTCCAATGTCCATCCCATTTGTCTTTCTGAGTGAGAATTGATCATCTTACCCAGGGTCCTCCTTCTTGTTTAGCTTCTTTAGGTATGCTGATTTTAGTATGTTTATTCTATATTATAGGTCTAGTATCCACTTATAAGTAAGTATATACTTAGTGTGTCTTTCTCCTTCTGGGATAACTCACACAGGATGATCTTTTCTAGATCCCACCATTTGCCTGCAAATCTCATTACTTCATCTTTTTTAATTGCTGAGTAGTATTCTATTGTGTAAATGAACCACAATTTCTGTATCCATTCCTCTGTAGAGGGACATCTGGGTGGTTTCCAGGTTCTGGCTATTATGAATAAAGCTGTTATGAACATGGTTGAGCAAATGTCCTTGTTGTGTACTTGAGCCTCTTTTGGATACATGCCTAGGAGTGGTATAGCTGGGTCTTGAGGAAGCACTATTCCTAACTGTCTGAGAAAGTGCCAGATTGATTTCCAAAGAGGCTGTACAAGCTTACATTCCCACCGGCAATGGAGGAGGGTTCCCCTTTCTCCACATCCTCTCCAGCTTGTATTGTTACTTATTTGGCTCAGCCGTTAAAGGCTAGGCTCACAACCATAAATATTACCATCTTCTTGAATAGTATATAAACAACATTCTCATGTCTATTAGCAACTACTAAGACTTCATTGGAAGTTAAATCAAAGTTTTGAAGTTGAATATTAATCAAAACTGTCAGTACAAGTTTAAAATTGGGGCTGAAGAGATGACTCAGCTGCTAAGAGTCCCTTTCTGAATTAAGGTAAAGGAGCAGTGGATGTGGGAGGGAGGGAAGGTGGGGAGGGACTAAGAGGAAGGGAGAGAGGGGATGATGTATTGTATGAGAGAATAATAAAGGAAAAAAAAACGTATTTTTGCTCTCTCATAGGACCCAGGTTTGGTTTCCTGCACCAACATGGTCATTCACAACCATAAATAATTCCACTTTCATGGGATTGATGCTCTCTCTGATATCCAAAGGCACCAGATACAAGTACAGACAAGACATTCATACAAATAATATAAATATCTAAAATATTAAAATCCTATTTAAAACAAGGTTATATTTAATATTAAAAGCAAGGATTGAGGAAAAATACAAATCAAGAAAAAATTATCAGAAAGCTTCAGTTTTATGATTTCACTCTACTAGAAACATAAATAATATGCCTTGAATTTGAAACAAAAAATTCTTTTTACCATTTTTAAAGTATCTTGAAAAATTAATTGACAAAGGGAAGATGCTCAGTCCTCATTCAAAGGGCAAATGTGATAGACATCAGAAGCAGAAGTCAGGGAAGAGGACAGGAGCCATCTACAGAGAGCCTCTGAAAGACTTTACTGATCAAGGTTTTATAGTAGAGGCTGGGAATCATAGCCAAACTTTCAGTAGAGGTCATGAAATTTTATGAAAGAAGGGGGCGATAAAAAGACCTGGAGCAGACAGGAGCTCCACAAGGAGACCAACAGAGCCAAAAATATCCAAATAACAACAACAACAATGAAACTGGGCCCTGTGGGCTCTGCAGAGACAGATAGCCCCAAGAATGACCATGCATGGAGAGAACCTAAAATCTCATCTCATGTAGCCCATATACTCCAAAAGGGTTCCCTATTAAGGGGAAACTAAGGGATGTCTCTGGCAATAACTCAGTGGCTGGCTCTTTGACCCCCCCCCCGACGAGGGAGCAACCTTGCCAGACCACAGAGGAGGGCAATGCAGACAGTCCTGATGAGACCTGATAAGCTAGGGTCAGATGGAAGGGGAGGAGGACCTCCCCTATCAGTGGACTTGGAGAGGGCCACAGGGGGAGAAGAGGGAGAGAGGGTAGGATTGGGAGGAGATGAGGGAGGGGGCCACAGCTGGGATACAAAGTGAATAAATAATAAATAAAAAAGGAAAAAGAAAATATCCTTAAATTTTTTACTAATCTTACAATTAAAAATGACGTTTATGACTTGTATATTTCAGAATTCAGAACTTTTGCTGGGTGGTTATGAAGGACAAATAAAATACAAAAATGAGTTTGATTATAAAGGTAACAAAAAGCTGAATTATCTTTGATCAGCTCTTTAGAAAATGCATTTGCATTATTGGTTGCCTTAATAATTGATATTAGAAATATAAAGTTAGCTAAGCTTATTAAAATGAACATCTAATTAATGGATTCTATTTATTGGTGTTACAGACAACACAACACACACACACTCAGCAACTACCACCACCACCATCATCACCATCACAAAAGGATTTTGCTAATTTAGAAAAATAATAAGCAATGTGTTATTAAACCGTCTCCCTACCAAGTTACCACACAAAGAGAGCTAGAATGCTAAGTGAATAGGAGAACAATTGACCTTTGAACTCACCAGCTATTTTGATTTCAAGGTTTAACATAGTCTCTGTTATATGATAACTAATTAATGAATATTTGTGGGAGAAAGAAATGTTCAGAAACCATCATAAAATAGATTTTGCTTCCTCAACTATGAGTAAGAATGCTCTTCGTTGAGCAGCTATATCTTTTCAATCTCCATACTCCTTTGGAGGACCATAATTGCCTCCAGTTATGAATATGTTGATATAGAATCTTTTCCTAAGTAATTTTAACTAGATTGAAACAAGATTGTGATGAAACTTTTTAAGCCCTTCAAGTATGACACAGATGGAAAGACAATTCCCTACTTACATGACAAACCTTATTCTTTCATCTTCTGAGCTCCAGCTCATGTTATCTCCTACTCAACAAATGGTCTCTCTGGAATGCTTGACCCCATACACCTAGGTGTCAACCCTCCCGATAAACCTCACACACAGGAGAGCAGGCTGAGAAGGTCATAGAATCCACTCTTGCCCTCTTAAACTTTTGTTGTTCTATAGCAAAAAGAACTCACTAAAACACTACATAGTTTATATGACTGTGAATGATTTTTAAGCTAAAAATGGTCACCAAAATGTCCACATTTACCTATGTCATATCTTCTCTTTCTGTTTTTACCCACTAAGAAAAACTAAAAGACAAAGACTAGATTTCTTAAATTTTCAAAGCATATGCTGAAGACAATGAAGATTTTAATTAGTTTACATGGTATAATTAAAGGATAATATTTTATATTTAATAATCCTTTAATGGTGGATTAACTAGTCTAGGCATTAAGACTCCTAGATTAGATTTTTTCTGTGTTAATACAAATGTCTTTTCCTCTAACATGTGAAATGCAATAACAGCAGACTAGTTTTTAGTTTTTTAGATTATAAGTGAGGCAGATTTTGTTTTGGATTCTTTCTTTTTCAACATAAAATTGAAACTATACCTTTCTCAATGTCTTGCAAACAGAAGAAATATCTCTTTCATAAATATCTAGGAACAATCCATTGAATAAGTGGACCATTGCAGGTCTTTCTAGGTATCTTACTAAATGTGGTATCATGGTGCAACTCTTTCAGAAAGTATGGCAGGTTAATTTAAAAAATTACACCAGAAACTGAATAATTTCAACTGGGGACAGCTTCTTATCTCTGCTTCCACGAAGTTTAATTTTCTAACCAATGGGAAATAGCAACATATAACATAGTACTTGCTAAAATGAAGAGTGGCAATGAGTCTGAGTATCTCGTGGCAGCAACCTATAAGGTAGACTCCCCGTAGGCAAGGATTGCTGCTGTCATGTCCCTGCACTACAACCTCGCAACGACTACATATGCAAACACAAAAGATTTGAGTTCAAATTTTGAGATATTTCATTTTTAGTTCAACTAAAATAGGTTATTTTTTTTTGTTGCTGCTCCCGTCTTTTGCAGTGAGAAATTAGAGAGTTTATATACTATTCATCCATTAAGAATCCTGAGGCAAAACCCCTGTGGAGCTTGTTTGGTAATTGGTTTCTGCATGCTGCTCATAGAAATACTCTTACCCAAGAACCCAGCTCCATCTGTTTCGACCAGTGGAGAATACTGGAAGAAATCATCTTTTGCTTACCTACATTTTTTATTCCTTCCTATCTTTATCTGATCATTTTGCAGACAATAGGCAGAACAGTAAAATATATGGAAATGTTTAGACAAGCATCTTGTAAATGTGGTCATTACTGGATTACTCAACAAACGTATACTGTAACCAAAGTTTTAACTACATAGGCAGTGCATACATGAGCAATAAAATGGCCAGCACTTTCATTTTTCTATAAAACATATTCCTGTCTGAACAGCACATGTGCTCGTATGACTTAGTTGAAACAAACACTGAAGGTATTTGCTTTTATATATTACACACATTTAGAAAGATAATGCCAGTGAATCTACAAAAATGAGAAAATAGATATGCACAATTGGAACAGAAGAAGATTTTTGTTAGGTAGTCAAATCTTTTGCTCTGTCTACATATTCACACATAAATGTTTGTAAATATGCAGTTAAAACCCTGAGCCTATCTACCTATTATCTATCTATACAGCATTATTTTATCTAACAAGTGTATATTTACTTATGAAAATTCATAAATCAATTTTAAACAAAGTAATTCTCTGAAATTCTAACTTCTATGTGTCTCTCAACATTATTTATACTTAATTTTTAATATGTGTTTAAATACTTTTTGTTTGTTTTAAATATAGTGTGTTTAGCCCCTGTAGTTAATTTCAGTGGTCCTTGTGAGCTACACTATGAAGATGGGATAATTAGATAATATTTTGGTGTTGATGGATTTTCAAGTTTTACAACTAGCATTAAGATTCTTAATTGCAGAGGAATAGAAATGAGAGGTGAGAAATTGAATGTAAAGATGTATACTTGAATATAAATGTGAAATGGAAAACGTACACATATTTCACATTCTATTTTAAAGCTCTTCACAACTAATTTTAACTCCAGATTCTTTTTATTTATTTATTTATTTATTTATTTATTTATTTATTTTTTGCTTTTTCATTACAAAGTTTCTCTCTGTATCTCTGGCTGTCTTGTCCTTTGTAAACCTGGTAGGCCTCCAACTCAAAGATCCACCTATCTCTGCCTCTTGAATCCTGGAATTAAAGGCATATGCCCCCATGCCCAGCTTTTAATTCTTCATTCTTGAGTAGAGGAATAGGATTGGCCAGGCACTCATGATATTCAGAAACCAGTCTTTCTAGATCATGTGGTAACATGTGTTAAATGTGGAAAACATTTCTATCTGTTCCACCAGTCAAGCTGGTATTCACCTTCAAGCTTGGCCTTCACAATTTCCCGAGATTGGGGTGTGAAGTCCTGACCTGCTGTGGTGTCTCTAACATTTCTTTATCATTCCTCCCATCAAATGATAGAACTGTGTCCTTATCCTTAAATCCAAGTCACCTGTGACTGTTGAAGTACAATAAATTGATGCTATTTGGCTATGGAGACTAATGTTGCATTTAGGGTTGTTCACTTTTGGGGTGCTAAGAAGACAGATTGCTATCTGATTGTGACCCAGGGATCATGTTTTAAACACAGATCCTATGGATAAAGCATGCCCATGTGTTCCAGCTAGCATGAAGGCACTATTCCTGGGATCTACCATTGCATTCATCTCTAGGCTATCCAGTTACCAAGCAACAGGGAAAAGCAACCCACCAAGTTTTATCAGCATCCTGGACCACAAATTCCTTGAACTAATAACATGAACTTTGAAAAGGACAGTAAGGCCATAAGATCAGTCAGAATGCACTCCAATTGTTTTAAGAAAAGTTGTCTCTGCTTTGAGAGTCTGCAGGGCAGAGCGTTTCAGAGGCCCTCAGTGGCAGGTTCCTAACTTGTTTCCTGATTTCTTCTTCTGATGTCCATCCTCTTTTGGGATGGGGATTGAGCATTTTAGTCAGGGTATTTTCCCTTGATTAGTTTCTTTAGATGTACAGATTTTAGTAGGTTTATCCTATATTATATGTCTATTTGAGTGAGTATATACCATGTGTGTCTTTCTGCTTCTGGGACAGCTCACTCAGAATGATCCTTTCCAGTTCCCACCATTTACCTGCAAATTTCATGATTTCCTTATTTTTCATTGCTGAGTAATATTCCATTGTATAGATGTACCACAATTTCTGAGACTTAAACTGTTGGGCAGAGTGCATGGAATCTTATGAAAGAAATGGGAAATAGTAAGATCTGAAGAGGACAGGAACTTCACAAGGAGAGCAACAGAACCAGAACATTTGAACACAGGGGTCTTCCCAGAGACTCATACTCCAACCAACTACCATGCATGGAGATAATCTAGAACCCCTGCACAGATTGTATCCCATGGCAGTTCAGTGTCCAAGTGGGTTCCATAGTAATGGGAAGAGGGACTGCCTTTGACATAATCTGATTGGCCTGTTCTTTGATCACCTCCCCCTGAGGGGGGAGCAGCCTTACCAGGCCACAGAAGATGAGAGTGCAGCCACTCCTGTTGAGATCTGATAGACTAAGATCAGAATGAAGGAGAGGGGGACCTTCCCTATCAGTGGACTTGGGGAGGGGCATGTGTGAAGAAGGGGATGGGAGGGTGGACCGGGAGGGGAGGAGGGAGCGGTTTATGGGAGGATACAAAGTGAATAAAGTGTAATTAATAAAAGTTAAAAAAAGAAAAGAGAAGTTGTCTCCTTAAATCTGTGAAAGGGGGTCTTTTTCAAAAATAAAACCATATAAGATGTGCTAGTGAGAATGATGATACATGGAGGAGCCCCTCTTTGGTTTAGTCTTGTGGCTGGCTGTGTAGTTCTTATGTTCTAAATGCTTATTTTCATGCCAGCTTTGAGGCTACAATAAGAATTTTATTTATTACTCAAAAGAGTAATTGAGGTGTAGAATTCAGAAATAATCAGAAGGAAAATAACCACTGTGGGAAATGTGGAGGTAACCCTTTCGGAAGCCCATAGGGAATGGCGAGTGAAGCATCAACTGCTCCTACGACTCCTTGATACAGTGGATACAGGTCCACAGTATGGATCTACTAGGGACTCCTAGCACACTTGTCAAAGTCTCAAAACGGATCAGAGGCTGGGTCGGTGACTGCTTCCCCCTTCTTTAAGGAAGCATGGGATGGTCTGATTGGCCTTTCACTCATTTAAAGACTTTTACACTGGATAATAAAGTTAGGTCAGCACCTTTGAGTCTGGTATCCAGAGTCAGGTTCCCAGGATTCTGCATGGGCTCCTTCACCACTCACCACAAAATACAAATGGCTATGTTAGGTTTCTATTGTGCTTTTAGAAATAAAATTGCTAAGTAGATATATAATTCTACTAATTTAGTCTGAGGATAATCACATAGGGCTAAAATACAAACACTTTGCTAATAAATTGTTGTATAAATATAAATTATAATTGCTAAAATATGGTTCTGAGTTTTAATCATTTTTTGAAAATTTACATATTTAGAGGATACAAAAATTTAATATAAGAACATGAAGAATAATGATCAAATTAGAATGATTGGCCTTTATTTTCTTTAAACATATACCATTTCTTTGTGTTGGAAAATTTAAAGTTCTTCTATTATTATTCTTTCTAAAACTACAATAAAATATTGTAAACCATAGTGACCTGGACTGAGATAAAGAGTCTTAGTGCTACTCACTGTCTGACCTGGTTTTTACCTACCTTTTCGTCCCCTTCAATTTTTTTTTTTTTTTTTTTTTTGGCTCTACTGATCAGCATTATGTATTTTATTTCTGTACAATGAACCTTTAAAATACCCTAGTACTAAGCTGATTCTCTATGCTCTAAGCTCAGAGGTACTTACTGTACCTAAGAAAGGGGAGCAGAGGCTGCCTCTGTCAGGAACTCAGTTGCCTGCTCTTTGATCACTTCTTCCTGGCTATTTGGCCTTGCCAGGCCACAGAGGAAGAGGTTCCAGACAGTCCTGATGAGACTTGATAAGCTAAGGTCAGATGATAGGGGAGTAGGACCCTGCCTTTCAGTGGAGTAGGGGAAGGGGATGGGGGGATGAGAGAGGGAGGGTGAGACCAGGAAGAGATGAGGGAGGGTCTATAGTCAGAATATAAAATTAATAAATTGCAAAAAATAAAAAAATGAATAAAAAAGAAAGGAACTGTGATAAAGTAAGTCACCAAAGAAAAAAATGGCAAAGATATTCCTTATTATTTTTTATTATTTCTTTTGTATTTATTATTGCTTTTTCTTTAGTGTTTTACTTGAATCATTTATATTCTTCTAAACTTTACATAAAATGTGTTACTCATCTCAAACTCAACTTTTCAAGCTTGAAGTAAATATATATATAATATATACATATACATATATATATATATGTAAATCTTATGGTTATAGAAATGGTTGATTTATGCTGTCAGTCAATCTTTCTTAAGCAAAAGTTATATTTCAGCCTACTGTTTAGATAGATTAAGATACGTCTTTTTTGTGTATTGAAGTTTTCTGTTTATCTGGGAGCATCTTGAATTTACTTTAAGAAAGTTGTCTACTTTGCTAAATGTGCAAATGGTTTTCAGAGAGAAATGGGACATCTGTTTTTTATGCATAAGAGCATCTCAGCGGGTCCTCAGCAAGAAAGCAGAAGGTTACTATTAAAGGAACCATTGTGCACGACAGAGGAAATATGGAGAGAATACTTAAGCCGTTTTGAATACAAAATCAGTCTAGCAGAAAGCAAAAGAAATGAAGACATGCAGGCAAGGTCATTATAATAGTGATCGAGGCTACACCTCCACACAATCTGTAGTGCCTGAGGAACGACAGGGCACGTGAGAACAATTCTGTAGCTCTCCCTGTCCTGCCCCTCAAGAGAACGAAATTGGTAGTGGTTTGGAAGAACTTTCAAATAAGATGTGGAGTGATATGCATAGGCTTTCTGTTTCACATTTGTGCCCCAGAACATCTCATCCAATAGTCTGAAAATAACTTCTCCTTTCTCAAGGAAACGCATGACTTATCTGAGGACCAATGAGATTTTTTTTTTACCTTGATTGCTTTCTACCTCCCTATCCTTAGACTCTATTTTCCATCTTCATAAATAATTTCATTTGATGACCCCCAGTACAAGTGGAACAAACTGATTGTATAAAGTAGCTAATTTTTCTCCGGCATCTTAGGAATCTTCATTTTCTACCAATCAAGCAAAACACCAAAAAAAAAAAAAAAAAAAAAGTTAAAATATTTCAGTCTTCTCTATAACACTGAAATCACATGATTTCTTATCTTTACTATCGTACCTTAAGCAGCTAAGATGGTGTCTTGTACCTAGCAACTGTAACAAAAGCATTTGTTTATTTGTTGAAATAAACCTTAGTCAGCAGTGATTACATGATAAAAGAATCACTGGGTCATCTATGGCTGGCTTTCCTGGCTTTTTAGACTGAAGTTAGTCTAACACATAAAAACGTGGTGGAACAATCATTCAGGAATTATTTTAATGTTTAAAATCAGTACTTTTACTACATGAAACATATAGAATGACTTTTGATATAAGCTCCAAGATGAAAAACAAAACAAAACAAAACATAGTGCTATGATTGAGTTGCAGTGTCCCAGACATATTGATTTTGTATGTTGTCATTGAGGAAAATGTCTACTCTGAATGTCAGCTCATTTATAGAGATGATAGGCTTCATGTTTTAGAGGTTAATTTTCACAGGTGTTGCTGGCACTTAATAAATGTTTGATCATATAATTAAGAAGAAACTTGCTACTGAGGAATAATTCATTGGCTAAGTATCTGGATAGAACAGAAACTATGACATTCTTCTGCTAAAAATAGCTTCTATATTATAACTTAACATGCATACATACCTAAAACATATACGAAATGCTATAATATAATACTATTGATACAATAGTATTTCATAAGTTTTTATGTGACTCACTGTGATATTTTTTCCATCTCAAGCATTGCTGTCTGTGGATACCAAAGTTTGTTAATGGGTAATGACCTACACTTTTACAAAAACATTCATCTAAACAGTACAAAATTTTAGCTGATAAAAAGAATGGGTCTTGAGTACAAGTTCTAAGAGAAGGGAGAAACTTGGTGGTATAAAACCTGAAGGTACACTCCTGGGTTTTAGTAGAACAAAATATCGCTCTGTTGTCCATTTGATTGTGTGCTAAATAGTATATCATTCGGTGCAGAATATTTGTTCTATTTAGTAAAAATATCAGGATAATTACATTTATTTTTTTTTACAGTGACACTATTTTCATACTAAAATGTTCATTTTAAAATTTCAGCCGGGCATGATAGTACATACTTTATTATTATTTTCTTCTTCTCCAATAATACATCCTGACCACAGTTTTCCCTTCCCACATTCCCTCTCTCCCAGATCCACCTCTCTCCATTTCCCTTCTGAAAAGGGCAGGCTCCCAAGGATATGAAACAAACGTGACATAACAAGTTACCATAGGACTAGGCACATACCTATGTCACGTCAAGGCTTAACGAGGCAACCAGACAGAACAAAAAGGGTCCCCAAAGCAGGCCAAAGAGTCACTGGCAATCCCTAGGTCAGGCCCATACAGACTCTCTGATTGTTGCTTTCATCTCCATGAGCCCCTATGAGCCCGGGTTAGTTGATTCTGTGGGTCATGTTTTTATGATGTCTTTGACCCCTCTGGTTCTAACATCCTTCCTCCCCAGATCCTGGAGGATTCCCCAGCTTTGTCTAATGTTTGGCTGTGGGTATCTTAACCTGTTCCTATCAATTGATGGATGAAGACTCTCTGATGATGATTGTGCTAGGCTCCTGTCTACAAGTGCAGCAGCATATCATTAGGAATCATTTCATTGCCTATTTTATTTTCTGCCGCTCATCTTTGGTTGTATCCTAGGTCTCTGGGCTACCCTGCCTCTGGTTCCTGGTTATACAGGCAGTGTAAAGCACGGGCTCTTTCTCGTTGAGTAGATCTCAAGTTGAACCAATCATTGTTTGGCCACTCCCACAAGTTCTGTGACACTATTACCTCAGTACATCCTTCAGGGAGGACAAATTGTAGGTTGAAAGTTTTGTGGCTGGTTGGTGTTCCTCAGCACTCAGGAGGCAAAGAATGGCAGATCTTTGTGCTTCTGGGCCTGTCTAAACTGCATAGGGATTGCCAGGCTAACTAGGGCTTCACAGTAAAATCATGGGTCAAAAATAACAAGAATGATACTGAACAATTAATTTTGAAGTTAAGTTAATTAACAAAACATAGGTGTTTAAACTATATGCATTTCACTCTAATATTTATGGAAAATGTTTTTGAGCATACTTAACAATTCCTTGCAAACCAAGGTTATATTTAATCTTTTTGTAAATTACTTAGTAAAATGTTCTAGGAGATAAATGGTTGTTCCTCTATTTTCTTCTGTATAAACTGAGAATAATAATTCAACCACTTTTTACAAGAACATAGAGCATTTCCCATAGCTAACAACTCTCTCTAGAGAGCTAAACTAAAAGCATTTTTTTTTCTTTGTTACATGGTTGACCTAATGAGATTCTATTGCATTGACCTTTCAACAGCTCATTCCAAGCTGCATAAAGTCAATTCGGAGTCACCTTCTCATCAATGTCAATTATTTAGCAATGTTGGAAAAGCATTAAATAATAATCAATATGTGTTTTAAACCAGAACTTTTATTCAATAGAATATTATCAATCATTTCCTAAATTTAATTTCTTTTACTCTGGATTTTACTATGATTCCAGACAGGTGTGACTCACCTCTTTAAAACATACTCCAGCTGAATAATGACAGGCATTTTCCTTAAAATTTTCTTTTATCCCAGTGAATAGTCTATATTTGTAAACTGAACATACGGTAATCAATGAGTATTTATACATGGCAACATAATGCAGCTTATACTTGTTTCTACAAGGCAGCTATTATGGCTGAACTAAATAATATGAGACAAAATTTAATTTTAAATTTAATGATTTCATACACATATAAAATTTATTATAATCACATTTCAGCCTCTCATGGGTTTCTTTACTCCCACAAACCCCCTTCTTTTTCCAAATAGGGTTCTCCTCTTATTTTTAATTTATAATTATTATTATCATCATTATCAAATTGTGTATGTGCAGGTGCACACATGCCCTATCATGCTTGTTTGACACATATCTAACATTTGAGTGAGACAAACAAAGATCAACAAATCTGCTCATCTGTCCAATACACTCAAGTGATAATGCTCATTTATTTTTATAAGCCACTGATTTATGGCTTGGTTTGCTATGAAGCAGATGAAGGTTCTCTATTACAATCCTCTGGGGATAATACCTGAGTTTAGATCTCAGCACACACACTGAGTGCCTCACAACCACCTGTATCTACAGTCCCAGGGAATCCACTCTTCTGGCCTCTGTGGACATCTGAATTTATGTGCATATACACTCTCATAAACATATATGCATATATATATATATATATATATATATATATATACTTGAAAATAAAAACATACCATAGTAATTGGTATAACACAGGAGGGTTTGGAGTATGAAAGAGAAGACAGAAATAATAGAATTATATTATTTTTAAAGATTTTTAGTTTTGTGTTAAAGAATATTTTATTTTTTAATATTTTTTTTTACAATTTATTCATTATATATCCCAACTGAAGCCCCATCCTTAAACTCCTCCCAGTCTTACACTCCTCCCTCTTTCGTCTCTTCTATCCCCTTTCCTAGTACACTGAAAGGGGGAGTTCTCCTACTCTGCCATCTGCTTATAACTTATCAAGACTCATCAGGACTTTCTGGGTCCTCTACAGGGGCAAGTGATCAACAAACAGACAATTGTTGAACAACCACTTTAGAAATCAATCTGGTGCTTTCTCAAAAAATTGAGAACAACACTCCTTCAAGATCCAGCTATACCACTCCTGGGAATATACCCAAAATATTTCCCACCATTCAGCAAGGACATTTGCTCAACTCTGTTCATATCAGCTTTATTTGTAATAGCCAGAATTTTTGAAATAATATAGATGTCCCTCAACAAAGGAATGGATACAGAAATTATGACACATGGAATATTATTCAGCTATTAAAACAAGGAAATCATTTTTGCAGGCAAATTGATGGAACTAGAAAGTCATCTTGAGTGAGATAATCTAGAAACAGAAAGACATGTGTGTTATACACTCACTTATAAGAGGATATTAGTGATATATTTTATTATAATTTCAAAAGTACATTAAAAGTACCATAGATTCTCAAGTCGAGGGGCAACTGGATTGTTTCCAGATTCTGTCTATTAGAAATGAAACTGCTATAAACATGGTTGAGCAAATGTCCTTATTGTGTACTTCAGCCTCATTTGGATCAACTGAAGAATGGATACCGAAATTGTGGTACATCTACACAATGGAATATTACTCAGCAATGAAAAACAAGGATATCATGAAATTTGCAGGTAAATGGTGGGAACTGGAAAAGATTATCCTGAGACAGCTGTCCCAGAAGCAGAAAGACACACACAGTATATACTCACTCATATAGACATATAATATAGGATAAACCTACTAAAATCTGTACACCTAAAGAAACTAATGAAGAGGGAGGACTCTGACTAAAATGCTCAATCCTCATCCCGAAAGGTGAAGAGGATGGACATCAGAAGAAGAAGAAAACAGGAAACAAGTTAGGAACCTGCCACAGAGGGCCTCTGAAAGGTTCTGCCCTGCAGACTATCAAAGCAGATGCTGAGACTTATGGCCAACTGTTGGGCAGAGTGCATAGAATATTATGAAAGAAGTGGGAAATAGTAAGATCTGGAGAGGACAGGAACTCCACAAGGAGAGCAACAGAACCAGAAAATTTGAACACAGGGGTCTTTCCAGAGACTCATACTCCAACCAAGTACCATGCATGGAGATAACCTAGAACCCCTGCACAGATGTAGCCCATGGCAGTTTAGTGTCCAAGTCGGTTCCATAGTAATGGGAAGAGGGAGTGCCTCTGACATAAACTGATTGGCCTGTTCTTTGATCACCTCCCCCTGAGGGGGAAGCAGCCTTACCAGGCCACAGAAGATGAGAGTGCAGCCACTCCTGATGAGATCTGATAGACTAAGATCAGAAGGAAGGAGAGGGGGACCTCCCCTATCAGTGGACTTGGGGAGGGGCATGTGTGAAGAAGGGGGAGAGAAGGTGGGATTAGGAGGGGAGGAGGGAGGGGTTTATGGGGGATACAAGGTGAATAAAGTGTAATTAATAAAAAAAAAGATATGTTAGTATGTGCCATACTACTACTCTGTGTTCTACAATTTGTAAAAGTAAAATAATTAGAAAAAAAAAACTGAAAAAAAATCATAGATTTTATAAGCACAACTTAAAGAGAGCAAAATCTTTAACTTTAAATGTGCTGTGAAATCTGTTACTTTAAATCTTTAACTTTAACTGTGTAATCTTTAACTTTAAATGAACTTATAATCTGTGTTAAACCAATAAAAGGTCCTACATAATAACCTAATAAAGAAATGAACACCTGTAGTGTGGCCTACAGTTAATGAACACCTCGCTATAAATGACTTTGGGTATGTTTTCTAATGTAAGAGTCAGGAAAACAATGTCCATATTTATATTAGTTTGTTATTTATAAACATACAATAACTTCATAACCATAATTCTCTAAGAATATCCAAATTTCCATACTTTAAATGTGTCATTCAAGCAAACTTTTGGAGAAATAAAGAACGCTGATTCTAAGAGTGTCTACTTCTTGTGTGATAGGCTCCTCAGGTGGGTGCACATTGCTGCAAAGACCATGCTTTTGCCCAGCTGGCAGTCACTAAACTATACTCATTATTTTCTGAGTTAGGAAACCACATCAATTCAAAAGAAACAGCATAAACAAGTTGTTTCCATTAAGACCCTGTATTTGTTTCTTTTTTTTCTGCCACATACTATCTTTCTATAAAAGAAACCCTTGATGGGAAAAGCATCATACCTGCTTGGACTGGCAAAAAGAATCAATTCTTCCTCTCTTTATAAACATGGTTTAAAGAGTGACCCAATCCAATTTCACAATAATAACATCATGACCCATGCTTCCGGCATGCTTTTAGATATATGAATTAACAAGTGTATTTCATACTATTCATGGAAATCAGACAGTTACAGAGGCACCTCAAAGACAGAGGACATAAGCCTATCATTTAGCTTTTACCATTTATTTTTTAACTTTATTTTGCTCAAGAGTAAATTTCTCCAATGAGAAAGCAAAATAACCAAATCCAACTGCATAGAATAGATGTCCTAAAATTTTCTTTCCTGTATTATTATAGAGTTTATTTGCTGTTCCATTTTTTATAAGTACACGGGGACCTCAATGGCAACCACCAGTTTACCTTACTTTATAATCTTCACAGTCTTCTCTGTCATTTCTGTTTTACACATGAATCATATATTTTAAGCTATATTTATATTTGCCATATATATATATATATATATATATATATATATGGAATGAAACAACAGTATTTGATACATAATTCAATTATTTTACCCTGTGGAATGAATATCTTTCTTTTTAACAAAATTTGTCATGACATATTTTCATGGAACATACACAAGAGCATTTTCTCCTTGGTTGATCATATCAAGTATCTTTCTGTGCTTACGTACGGGTAATAAATGTATGGAGTTTCTTTTATGTCTTCATTATCAGACACACAAAACGTGAGTTCGATGCATTGTCATATGATGGCCATGTTGCTTATAAATGGTTCATAAAATCTGAAGTGAGTGTATTTAGAAAAAAAAATCTTAAAATTTATAAGAAGGCAAAAAAGCTGTAAAACAGCAAAGCAATCTTGAGAAAAAGACTAATGCTAGAGGCATACCTGATCTCAAGTTATGCTCTAGAGCTGTGGTAAAAAAGCAGATTGGCATGGACACAAAATAGTCATATAGATAAGTGCTTTTGAAGGCTCAGATCCAATGAATTATATTCAAATGATTTTTTTAAGAAGCCAAAATTTCATCAGGTAGTAGGTTGTTTAGCAAATTGAGAAAATCTGTTATCTACAAAGAGAAGAATGAAGCTAAATCTCACCCTAGACAAAAAAAAAAAGTAGTTTCAAATAGACAAGGAATCTCAAATAAAAAAAAAAAGCAGAATCTCTGAAAAAACTAGAATAAAAGGTAGGAATTAGGAGTTCTAGGTTATATCCATAAATGGTCCTTGGTTGGAGTATCAGTCTCACAGACTGCCTACCCCTGATGGGGGAACACCCTTGCCAGGTCACAGAGGGGGACAATGCAGCCATTTCTGATGAGACTGGATGAACTAGGGTCAGATGGAAGGGGATAAGAACCTCCCTTATCCATGGCCTTGGAGAGGGGCATAGGAGGAGATGAGGGAGAGTGGAATTGGGAGGGAAGGAAGGACAGGGCTACAGTTGGGATACAAAGTGAATAAACTGTAATTAATATAAAAAATTAATTAATAAAAGGTATGCTAAGATATAAGTATATCTTTAAAAAGACAGTAAGATCTGGAGAGGACAGGAACTCCACAAGGAGAACAACAGAACCAAAAAATCTGAGCACAGGTGTCTTTCCTGAGATTTATACTCCAACCAAGGACCATGCATGGAGATAACCTAGGACCACTGCACAGATGTAGCCCATGGCAGTTCATTGTCCAAGTGGGTTCCATAGTAATGGGAATAGAGACTGCTTCTGACATGAACTGATTGTCCTGCTCTTTAATTACCTCCCCCTGAGGGGGAAGCAGCCTTACCAGGCCACAGAGGAAGACAGTGCAGCCACTCTTGATGAGACCTAATTGACTAGGATCAGAAGGAAGGAAAAGAAGACCTCCTCTATCAGTGGACTTGGGGAGGGGCATGAGTGCAGAAGGGGGTGGGAGGGAGGGATTGGGATGGAAGGAGGGAGGGAACCACAGGGGAGATACAAAGTGAATAAAGTGTAATTAATAAAGAATTTAAAATAAAAACTTTATAAATAGGCAGGATTTTGTTCATTGAGGAAATAGGCCAGAAATTAACAAATTGGACTTCAGGAAGCTAAATTAGTCTTTTGTTTGCTGGTTTCTGTGTTTTTCAAGACAGGTTTTCTTTGTGTAGTAATGACTGTCCTGGACTTGCTTTGCAGATCAGGCTGGACTTGATCACACTGTAACAGGCCCGCCTCTGACTCCAATGGTGCTGGGATTAAAGGCTTTTGCCACCACGACTGGACTAAAACTATTATTATTTTTTATTTTTTCAATTCATTCACTTTGTATCCCAGCTGTAGCCCCTTCCATCATAGCCTCCCACTCCCCCCTTCCTTCTTCTTCCTTGCCCTCCTACAGTCCACTGATAAAGGAGGTCCTCCTTTCCTTCCATCTAACCCCAGCCTATCAGGTCTCATCAAAACTGGATGCATTGTTTTCCTCTGTGGCCTGGTAAGGCTGACCCCCTAATGGGGGAGGTGATCGAAGAGCCAGCCACTGAATTCACATCAGAGACATTCCCTGTTCTGCCTACTAGGGGACCCACTTAGAGACTGAACTGCCACAGGCTACATCTGTGCAGGGGTTCTAGCTTATCTCCATGCATGGTCCTTGATTGGAGTATGAGTCTCAGAAAAGACTCCTGGGCTCCAATATTTTGGCTCTGTTGGTCTCCTTAAGGAGTTCCTGTCCTCTCCAGGTCTTTTATCTCCCCCTTTTATAAGAGTCCCTACACTCTGCCTATAGTTTGGCGATCAGTCTCAGCAGCTGCTTCGATATCTTGCTGGGTAGGTAGAGTCTTTCAAAGGCCCTCTGTAGTAGGCTCCTGTCTTGTTCCCTGCTTGTCCCTCTTCCAATGACCGTCCCATTTGCCTTTCTGAATGAAGATTGATCATCTTACCCAGGGTCCTCCTTCTTGCTTAGCCTCTTTAGGTGTACAAATTTTAGTATGTTTATCCTATGTTATATGTCTAATATCAACTTATAAGTGAGAATATACCATGTATGCCTTAACAGAATGGTGTATCAGTGGAATCAAATAGAAGACCCAGAAATAAACCCACACACCTGTGGATACTTGATTTTTGACAAAGAAGTCAAAACTATACAATGGAAAAAAGATAGCATCTTCAACAAATGGGGTTAGTTTAACTGGATGCCTACAAGTAGAAAGTGTGAATAGATCCACATTTATCACTCTGCACAAAGTTAATGTCCAAGTGTATCAATGACCTCAACATCAAACCAGACACTAAACCTATCAGAAGAAAAAGTGGGGAAGAGCCTTGAACTCATTGGCACAAAACACAACTTCCTGAACAGAACACCAACAGCACAGGCTCTAAGATCAACAATCAATAAATAGACCTCATGAAACTGAAAAGGTTTTGTAAAGCAAAGGACACAGCCATCAGAACAATAAGACAGCCTACAGACTGGGAAAGGATCTTCACCAACCCTATACCTGACAGAGGGCTAATATCCAGAATTTATAAAGAACTCAAGAAGTTAAACAGCAACAAACCAAGTAATCCAATTAGAAAATGGAGTACAGAGCTAAACAGGGAATTCTCTATAGAGGGATATCGAATGGCAGAGAAACACTTAAAGAAATGATCAATGTCTTCAGTCATCAGGGAAGTGAAAATCAAAATGACACTGAGATTTCACGTTACACCCATCATAATGGCTAAGATCAAAAACTCCAGTGACAACACATGCTAGAGAGGATGTGAAGAAAAGGGAACTTACACCAACCAGTATGACCACAATAAAGAAATAAAATTATATCAAATGCTGGAGAAAATGAAACGTTTGTTGCACTGTAAACTGACACAGCCATTACTCTGAGAGTCACTGTGGAGGTCCATTTAAAATTTACAAATAGGTCTACCTTATGATTCAGATGAACCACCCCTGAGGACTCCATACCCAAAGGACTCCACATTCTACTACTAAGCTATTTGCTCATCCACTTTCATTTCTTCTCTATTCACAGTAGGTGGGAGATAAAACCAGCCTAGATGTTCATCAACAGTCAAACAAATAATGAAATTAAGGCTTATATGCATAATGAATTTTATTTAGCTGAAAAGAATAAAATAATAGATGGAACTAGAAATATACTGAGTGAGGTAATGCAGATCCAAAAGACAAATAACACAGCTTATCTTTCCTATTGGATCCTAGTTACACATATCTAAGTATTTGTATATTTCACTTTGGGTAACTATAGTATGACTTAAGAATGGGCATTTAGTAAGATAGAAGATATGACAGTAGAAAAGGAGAATTCTGGAAGGCAGAAATACTTAGGCAGCTCTGAGTATAAGGAACATTGGGGTGATGGGGTAGCAAGAACGATTAACCAAAATAATAAGTGTATAAATTAGCTATTTAGAATCTTGCAATTTTATAAACCAATTAAAATGTAACTTGAAAGCACCTAAGAATAAGAAATGAGGCATTTGACTTTGTTAGACAGTGCTCCTCCTAGAAGGCACAAGTGTTGCTTGTTTTTTCCTCCTGGCCCCAAGTTCCAGGAGTAATGACTCAGACTCAAAATATATTTACAAATACCTAGGACATATAGCTAGGTTTGTTTCCTAATTAGCTCATTGCTTTATAACCTATTTATTCTAATACATTCCATACAACGAAAAGAAGAAAGCATCTTCAACAAATGGTGCTGGTCTGACTGGATGTCTGCATGCAGAAGAATGCAAATAGATCCATATTTGTCATCTTGCACGAAACTCAAGTTCATGTGCATCAAAGAGCTCAACAGAAAACTGGATACACTAAATCTCTTAGAAAAGAAAGTGGAGAATAGCCTAGAATTCACTGGCACAAGAGACAGTTCCTAAACAGAACGCCATTAGCTCAGGTTCTAAGATCAACAACTAATAAATGGGACCCCAATAAACTGAAAAGCTTTTGTAAGGCAAAGGACACCGTGACTAGGACAAAACAGCAGCCTACCGAACAGGAAAAGATCTTCACTAACCCTACATCTGATAGAGGGCTAATATCCAAAATACATAAAGAAATCAAGAAATTAAACACTAAAAAACTAAATGAGCCAATTAAAAATGGGATAGACATATCAAGAGAGAATTCTCAACAGAGGAAACTCTAAAGGCTGAGAAGCACTTAAATAAATGCATATACCCCAAGAAGATAAGTAACAAGGGGGACCCAAGTGAGGTTGCTTAAATCTCACACAGAAGGGGAGATAGAATAGTCAAAGGTGGTGGTTGAAGAATGGGAACAAGGTAGAAGAGGGAGCTCAGAGAAATAAGGGTGGAGATGAAATGTAGAAGAGTTGGGGTGTGAGGACAGAAGGCCTGCAGAGAAGAGAGGGACTGTGAGTGGGGCCATCTTTGTGACAAGCTGAAGAACTAAGTCAGAATAGCCTTTGGGAGGATATGAGGGAGACTCTAGCTGAGACTCACAGTAGCAGGATCCATGAAGATTGAAGAGGACACCATCTAACCAAATAAGACTCCCAGTAGAAGGAGGAGAACACCAAACCCATCTGCAAAAATCTTTGATCCAAATCTTACCTTGCTTAAAAGACTTGCAGGGCCAAAGATAGAACAGATAGAGCATATATTGAGTGAACCCCTGACACTGTTAAGGATACTCTCTTATGCTTGCAGACAGGAGTCAAGTTGACCTCTGAGAGGCTCCACACAGGAAAGTTTAGAAACCGTTGTTGAAACTCACAGACAAACATTTGCAGAAGCATAGGGAAGATAGTAGAAAAGTAGGGGGAAAGATAAAAGGGTACAGAGATGACAAGAGATTCAAAAGAAGACCAACAGAGCCAACTAACCAGGCCCACAGGGGCCTGTGGAATCTGAAGCTCCAACTAAGAGCCATGCGTGGACAGGTCTTAGGACCTTACATGTAGTCGATGGACACTTACACTTCATGTGGGTTCACTAGTAAGGGGAGCAGGGGATGTCTCCGAAAATGACTCTGTTACCTGCTCTTTGATCACTCCCCCTGGAGAGGCTGTCTTACCAGACCACAGGGGAAGAGAATGAACTCCGTCCTCATGAGACTAGGTAAGCTGGGGAGGGTGGTAGGGGGCTCCCCTTTTCTGAGAAATAGGTGAGGGAGACTGGGATAGAAAGTGCGGGACTAGGGGGAAAGGAGGGAGGGGTCAACAACTAGGATATAAAGTGACTAAATAAATAAATTAATTAAAAAAATAAATGTTTAACTTCCTTAGTCATCAGGAAATTAAAATCAAAACAACACTGAGATTCCATTTACACCAAGAGAGGGAAGGGTTCTCAGGAACAGGATCAGCAGCACCTCTTTATAAATGAGTCCTTTAGAGCTGCTTGGTCTTTTCATCAAGTGAGAAAACATAAGAATTCCATTCATGAGCCTGAAAGTAGGCCAGTGTTTTTTTTTTTTGTTGTTGTTGTTTGTTTGTTTGTTTGTTTTTTTGAGTAGTGAACTTCCCAGTGTCATTATTCTCAGCCTTTAGAAATGTGAAAAGTTTAAGGCACCTAGTCTCTAGTACTTTGTCATAGCAACTGGACCAAGAGAACATAGATATTATATTTATGAAACCACTGCATGACCCATTCTGTGCATATGTGAATATATGTGTGTGTAAACATTCTTGTGTGTGAATACAGTTACCTGTGCCATGCTGTATATGTTAACATCAGTGTACAATGTTTGCTGTGGGCACTTGCCTTCCACCATGCTAGAGATGGAGTCTTTTTGTTGTTTCTCTACTGTATAGGTCAAGTGAGTCGGCAGAAAGCATTGGAGAATTTTTTTGGTATTTTTTCTTTTTTATTAATTACACTTTATTCACTTTGTATCCCCCCATTAGCCCCTTCCTTCTCCCCTCCTGGTCCCATCCTCCCTCTGCTTCTTCACTCATGCCCCTCCCCAAGTCCACTGATAGGGGAGGTCCTCCTCTCCTTCCTTCTGATCTTAGTCTATCAGATCATATCAGGAGATGCTTTGTCATCTTCTGTGGCCTGGTAAGGCTGCTCCCCCCTCAGGGAGAGGTGATCAAAGAGCAGGCCAATCAGTTCATGTCAGAAGCAATCCCTGTTCCCATTACTATGGAACCCGCTTGGACACTGAACTGCCATGGGCTACATCTGTGCAGGGGTTCTAGGTTATCTCCATGAATAGTCCTCAGTTGGAGTATGAGTCTCTGGGAAGTTCCCTGTGTTCAAATTTTCTGGTTCTGTTGCTCTCTTTGTGGGGTTCCCGTCCTCTCCAGGAGAATTTTTTTTTATCTGCACCTCAAATTCCCCTTAGATGTATGCGGAACATAGACACATGGCCCATGAATCTGGCTTCACATGATTCTGGTGGTTTGAACTCATATCCTCACATGTGTGCAGCAAGTGCATTTACCCACTGTAAATGGGTAAAGCCTGACACATTTTAAGTGCAGAGAAGACACCAGACTGAAAGAAATCTGGTGTCACTGATGTCTGCTTCACAGGACTTCAGTATTGATATAGTTATTTATAATTCATATATAAGACTAAAGATTCTTATCAGAAATATTGGCAATTCTTTATCATCATATTTGTATAGTTTTGTTATGTCACTTAGATTATAATTATTGAAACAGAAACCTAAGAGTTGTAGAATTTTTCACAAATTTCCCACCCATTTCAATAGCCACTGTTCATCAAAAAAGATTGTGTAATGATACAAAGTAGATTTTCCAGTGCACAGAATACAACAAATCATTACAAAGTAATCTTTTTGTCGTGATGCATTCTCTTTATAGAGAAAACAAAAGAATCCATCCCAAACCTTATCTATATCCTTTAGACTGGTCTGAAAGAATCTGACCATAGACTCATAATGCTTAGAGCCGTTGCTTGGAGCCATCCCAATCGGTCATTTTCATAAGTGTCTGTGAATCTGTTCTGCATAAATAGATAAACCGAAATTTCTAAATTCAAGGTTTCATGAAATTCAAAAATATTCTCATGAAACAAGTACCTAGGAAAAAGACATACAGCAAATAGTAGCTTCCTGCAACATGGTTATAACTCTTTGGAAAATTTACGCCCCAGTGATTTTTTTGGATGCACAAGACTGCACTAGTCAATTCAATTTGAAAGCTATTTGTTGCTAATTCTTCTCCTGACTGAATTCTTTCACCTGAGAAATTAAAACATGCTGTTAAGGACCCGAGGAAGCCACAAGATCCTTTAAATTATCTGATCATATCTTAAATCATTTTTCTCATAATACAGAATATAAATATTTCCTTTTCACTTCAAAATTGAGAATGAAAAACAATACTGAAAACTTGCCTCGTGGTCATTTTATTTTCCCAATAAAAACATAGTGTGAAAATACATTTTTGGACAAGCAGGCAGTGCTGCAGGTGTGCAGAGAGACATGACATATTCTTTCTATTAATAAATCACAACATTTCAACATTCTGATTTAACCGTTCCTCTTTTTGCCCTTCACCAACTCTAGAATGAAGAAAATCAATAAATAAGATTGCACTCGCCACCTCATACAATTTTTTACCAGTCGGGGGCACAGCTATCCAATTAGGATTTGAGTTTTGCTGAACATTTATTACCGTTTTCCAATTTATTCAGAGAAAACTTTTGGAGACCCATTTGGTAGAGGCAATAAGTATTGCATTAATGCAAATCAGCATTGACTGTGCTGTGAACTGTACTGAAGAATACAATGCACCCAGCACAATAGCTGCCTTTTTGCTTTTCGCTTAATAACAGACAAATGACCAAGGGGAAACCTTGATTCATTTAAGGAGAACCAAGAGAATAATACATATCAAAATCTATTCGTGAAAAATTCTACAACTCTTAGATTTCTGTTTCAATAATTATAATCTAAGTGACACAACAAAACTATACAAATGCCAATATTTCTGATAAGAATCTTTAGTCTTATATATGAATTATAAATAATTATATTGATATTGAAGTCCTGTGAAGCAGACATCAGTGACACCAGATTTCTTTCAGTCTGGTGTCTTCTCTGCACTTAACATGTGTCAGGTTTTGCACATATTTTGCTTTATCAGTCAGCCAAGCAGTCCAGGAGCATGTTCTTGGAGAACATGATGATAGCACACGGAGACAGAGGGAGCAAGAGGATTTATTACATAAATCATGTCACATGTTAAATTGTTATGATGAAAAGAAAGCAAGACATCTGAGGTGAGTGACCCCAGATTAGGAGGAGCAGGATTAGAAAAGACAGGCAGCTTCTGGTATTGGGGAGGGTGTTTAAAGCAATCATTACTGAGTCGGTGACATCTCCATGATGACCTGAAAAAAGAGCATTCCACAGTGAAGGAAGAACACAAGCACAGGTCTAACCTTGAAGTATAGAGAACTCCTTCATCACACTATTCAGAGCATAGAAAATGGAGTGTGGAAGTTAGAATGGAAGAGGCATACAAAGAAAGAATGAAGCATGACAGTGTCAGACATTGCTTTCCATTCAGAGTGAGGCAGAAAGGCATTTAAGGGCTGACTGTCGGGCAATGGCATGATCAGATATTGATAGCGCTGTTGGATATCACCTCTTATGTTCAGCTAGACAATACAAACCCTTATATCGCCACCTAACCTTTGTTGTTTTTGTGTTTCAAAATGTAATTTGATTCACAGGGTTTGGGTTTGTGTGTGTGTATGTGTGTGATGTATGCAGATATGTACACACTGTGGACAATATGGAGGCAGAGTTGGATGTTGAGTAACTGCCTTCCTCTGTTATGTCTTCTATATAACTTCACTTTTTTTTTTGATACTGAGCCTCACTGGACTTGAAGTTATTCCTTTTGGCTAGACTAGCTGGTCATCAGGCTTAGCAGATAGCCATTACCTGTTAAGCCAACTTGCTGCCCATCTCACAGGTTTTTATGGAACAAATTAGCTTTATACCCACATGTAAAACTGCACATATTTTTATTTTTAATTATTATTTATTACAATTATTCACTTTGTATCCTGGCTGTGGCCCTGCCCCTCATCTCCCAATCCCTCCCTCCCTGCCTCCTTCTCCCCCTATGTCCCTTCCCTAGTCCCTTCCCCTTCTATCTGACCCTGCACGGTCTTCAAGGACCATGCATGTAAAACTACACATCTTAGTGGGGTACCACGTGATGCTTTGATCTATTATCTTTCTATGCATCTATCTATCTATATGTCTATCTATCTGTCTGTCTGTCTCTCTGTCTGCCTAGCTACTGTCTATCTGTACATAGGTAGCAATATGAAGAATATTAATACAGAAGTGGAGTTAGGTTGGTAGCTGAAAGAATAAAAGGGATGCAAGTATTAACTGCCATGGCCTCCTCCACATCCCCTTCACACACCTTGTACCTCAGTCACAATTCTGAGGAGCTTAGCAGTTGTACTAGTGTCTGAAGTCAGAGACAGAGGAGACCTGTTCTGGTGTCTCTGATGGCTCAGACAGTGATCCTGATTTTGCAAGTTCTCAAGATTTTATAAAGGAGATTTGGCTGCAGCTATGAGAAGGAGGGATTACCACTGGACAAGTCAGAGGAAGAGCATCACCATGAACAAAAGTAGAGGGAAGGCAGATTATAACTTTCAGACTGTCTTTTGTGTCTTCATTGATAAAGCCTAGAAGAGAATCAACTCAATAAAATGAGCAGATTTGGAGTCTTAACATCTCAAAATAAAGTTTGGAGGACTGCACTTGTAGTAGTTCAGAGCAACAATTTCATAATCATTGTTACTGTCAAGATGCTTTATGACCAATGTTACTTTCTGTCTCCAAAGCATATTATAATTTTTCCTAAATTCTTTCAATATGTTTCTGCCAGTTCTAGTTTCTTTGACATTCCTCATTTGCTCAGATTTTATTGGATGTTTGTCTTAGTTTGCTTTCTACTGTTGTGATGAAACACTGACCTAAACCAACTTGAGGAGGATGGGGGTTGCTTAATTTTACCACTTACAGTCCATCAAGAAGGGAAGTCAAAGCAGCTATTATCAGAGAAGCTTCTTAAAGTAGATAGAATCTAAAACAGAGACCCACAACTGGACAATGGGCAAAGAGTTAGTGATTTTGGAAGACGCAGACATAAATGGTATGTCTTCATCAAACCCCTCCCATCAGGGCTCAAGGAACTATACATAAAAAGAAGTAGAAAGATTCGTAGAGCCAGTATCCCCTAGACTTATGCACATATGAATTCACAAGTACTGTGGCAGCACTCACAAGATCTGCAGAGATCCAATCCTAACAGGTCTAAGTGTTAAAGGAGGAAGTGAACATGGGTCTGCACCCCTAATAAAGAAACTACCTGCAGTTGATTCCCACTTGAAAACAAACAAAGGGTATTCTCCACTGCAGTCTCACTGGGTATGTTAACTACATCTTAGGGCAGCATTCATGCCTAGGAGTGGATGGCCAACAGACGGCAAATCAATGCTATTTTGGTATGCTTTTGGTCTCATATTGCTTTGTTTGGGTAACTTTTGTCTGATTGCTTTTCTTGGTTTCTGCCAGTTGGGGTGGTGCTTGCCAGTAGGATTTGCTGAAGGAGGCAGAGGCAGGAGGATCACAAGTTCAAGGCCAGCCTGGGCTACATATTTTGGTTTCAGAATTTGTGTTTTTTCTGGAGGTTGTTTTTTTTTTGTGGGGGGGACTTGGCTTTGTTTGTTTATTTTTCTAAAGCGAGATAAAGAAATAAGAAAGAAGGAAAGAAAGAAAAAAGGAATAACAGAAAGAAAAGGAATGGAATTGATTAGGTAGAGAGGTAGGAAGGATCTAGGAGTTGGAGAAGGGAAAAAAGCACAGTCCAAATATATTGTACAAAAAATACTTTTCAATTAAAAAAAGAAAAGAAAAGAAACAGAAGCCATGGAAGAGTTATGGTTACTGGCTTGGTCTGCATCACTTGCTCAATCTGCATTGTTATAAACCTCAGGACCAATGGAACTAGCCACACTGTGCTGGACCTTTCAGCATCCATCAACAAAGCAAGCCTCATGGGACAATCTGATTGGATATCAGAACTTTTCAGATAATGTTCCTTTTTTCAGATAACTTGTGTTACTTGTGTCAAATTGGTTAAAATATAATACCTATAGTGTAATAATCTTTTATATTATTTTACATTCAAGTGGTATAATAATCTATATTACTTTATAGAAGAATGAACATATATATATATATATATATATATATTGAACATTTATTTTCTTAGTTCACCAGTCAAACCTGAGTCACAGAAACCTGAGTTTTTAAAGAAAATATAGTTTCTTTAGGATAGGGCAATTTTTATTTTATTTCATTCATACCTAGCATATTCTAATACTAGTCATACACTTGATATTTAAATGATTCTTATTGAAATCATTCTTTCACAGTGTATCACAGGCATAGCCGTTTATTCTTAAATCATTGAGAATCTCTAGCATTGTGCAAGCAAGTATGAATTTGGATAACCATTTCATTAGCAGATAAGAAAAATAACTCATCCAAATTGTCAGTAAGATATTATTCAACTTTTTGTCTTAAATAACAGTATTATAATATTTAGAAACTTTTATAATGAACTCTGTCCAGAAAATTAATGTCATTGTTATAGATTGATTGAAAAATTGATTTAAAGTCTCTATTCCAGACTTTGAGTTATGTGCTAGTACGTGGAGATATTTCAAACAGCTAAATGTTAAGTTTTCTGTGGAGTAGCTAAGATACCTTCATGTTAGCAGTTTGAGATCAATTTATTTTGATCTGCGTAGGAGTACATTCCATGCAACTGTAGCCTAAATTTCACTGCTTTTAATTATTCTTGCCCTTTACTCTCACATTGTTGAACTTTCCTTCTCCTTAGCTGAAGGATACTGTTTGTCGTTCTATTTATTACTTTCAAGTTTATATGCCCCCAGAGTCATTGTATTGATTAAGATATAGTTAGTGAGTTAAAGAGTCCAGTTCATGTCTAGATTTCTCCAAAGAATTTAATAACAGAAAATAAGAACACTGCTGTGAAGTACAATAAAATGCAAATCTCACAAGACTCAAGATGTTATGAAGCATGTGTGCATATGGTGCAATGGAACCAGAGAAAAAACATGTTGAAGATGTGCAGTGTAAGACACTGATTATTAGGGCACACATGACTTTTTTCATATAATACATTGCAACCACAGTTTCCCTCCTTCTACTTCTTCTAGCCTCCCCTTGCCTCCTTCTCCATTAGACAGTTTTGATCCTTCTTCAGAAAAACACTTTAGGCAATCCTGTATATACTTCCTACCGGCTTTGTTAATCCTTGAACATAGTTCTTAGTTCTTAGTTCTTCAGAATGAGCTGAGGTGTAGTTATTGGGGTTTTATTTTCCCTTAAATGTACTGACTAAGGATGGATCAATAACATTCATGAGTACAGATCCACCCTAATAACAATGTAGTTTTTACTTCTGAATGAAGTACAAGACTGAAAATGAAGACTAATATTTTCCATGAATCATCTGGGTTTATTTCTAATCTTGTAATCAGTATTCCTTCAATTACCAATGTGCTGTACTTTTCATCTCCAACATGGCTGAAAGCCACAACATACAAGACTAATAAAAGAAGAGTCAAATATGAAATTATTGCATTTGTCAGGTGTTACTTTTCTAGAAAAGTCTGCTTTCTGACTAAAAATGTAAATTTGTAATATTTTTATCATGAATTTCAATTATCATATACTTTAAAACTATTAAAATAAATTCTAAGTTAACTATATTTTATTAATCTAAAGATAAATTCTTTCTAAAGTGTAGTCCTTTGGCTTTGTTTCAGCTCTATATTAATCCCTCAAATTTTCGGTGGGATGCTTTTCTGAAGATCTCTAGAAACTGGTTAAAAAAAACCTACTATTTTTATTGTTTTTTTTTAAATAATATCCAGAGGTATTGTGTGTGTGTGGTAGTCTGAATGAAAATGCCTCTCATAATCCCATCGGAAACAGCACTAGTAAGAGGTATGGCTTTATTGGAGTAAGCGTGGCTTTTTTTGGAGGAAGTTTGTCACTGCAGATAAGTTTTAAGGTTTCAGATGGTCAAGCCAGGTCCAGTGTCACTCTCTCTTCCTGCTGTCTGCAACACTATGTCTGCCTGCATTCCACTGTGCTTTCTGCCATGACCATAATGAACCAAAGCTCTGAACTATAAGCCATCCAGGTTAAACGTTTTCCTTTATAAGAGTTGCAGTGGTCATGGTGTCTCTTCACAGCCATAGAAAACCTGGCTAGGACATACATTGGTTCCAGGGACTGGGGTATTGCTGTGATAGATCCTACTGTACTTTTGTTCAGAGGAGTGTGGACTTTAGGACACGCATTAGAAGAGCAGCTGAATGCTTCAGGTGGGACCTAATGGGTCATTTGTAGAAGCATGGGACATAGTGTTGCTGAGGGTGATTTGAGCTGCCATGACCTGGTTCAAAGTTTTCAAAGAAGAAGAAGAAGAAGAAGAAGAATATGTGGCCAAGAGACCATGCTTGTGATACTTTGGCAAAGAATATAGCTGTTTTCTACCCTTGTCTAAATAAAGCTGCCTGAGGCTAAATGGAAGAGTTATGGATTATCAGCTCTGGCAGAAAAAATTCCCAGGCAGCCTAGTAGTTTCTGTTTTACTTGGTTATTTGTGGTCACAATTGTGCAGATTTATAAGGAACAAAGGAAGAAGGAAACAAGCTAAGGAAGAAAAAATGCAAAATGCAGTTTGAGGAGAAAAGGGGTACTAGAAAATGTAAAGAAATTAAAGAAAAGCTTGATGCTGAATGAAATAAAGAGAGTGGTGACCTCAGAGAAAGACTCCATCCAGATAAGCTTCCAATTTATGAAAAAGAATAAAAGTAAAGTTAAAAGAAATGAACGATAAGGCTGGTCATTGTGGTATACACATTTAATACCAGCAATCAAAAGACTGAGGCCAGCAGATCTCTATGTTCAAAGCCATCATGGTCTACAGAGAGAGTTCCAGGATAGCCAAGCCAAAGCAGTGAAGGAAACAATCAAAAGCAAAAACCTGGAGAGACGTGGCTGAATGAGGGCACCATGTTCTCCCCCAGTATGCAGCAGAATGTGTCATATCCAGGCATGTATTTTGGATTTAGATTTAAGTATGGAAGAAAGTGGTTATGGAATCTTCCAACATGTCTAAGGAAAGTCAGTGAGGCCAGCCATGTTTCAGGGTTGTCCCTGCATGGAGGCTTAGACAGGCCATTGTGGGAAGCCTAGCTTGCCTTGGATACCAAAAAATGTTGGAGATGCCAGAGTTATGGGATACCTTTCAAGGAGAGCTGCTAACAGGAATGGTACCAGCCCAAGAGGGAGAAGTGTGTTGGAGTCAACAAAACTGAAAAGACTTGGAGATATGAAGAACACTTTGATGTCAGATATGGAGAATCAGAGTTTGCAGTTTGCCCAACTGCTTTTTTCAGTCTTGCTTTTGTCCAGTATTAACTCTATTAATTCATTATGGTCCCTTTCTTCCATTTGGAATATATATATATATATATATATATATATATATATATATATATATTATATATGCCGGAATGTATATCTTGTGCTATTGTATGTGGGAAATATGTGATATGCTTTCTCATTTTGATTTTTAAAATACATTACAGGTAAGAGACTGTATGAGTCTCAGAGAAGAACTTTGGACTTTTAAAAAAGTTCTGATACTGTGATAAACTATGAGGACTTTTGAATTTGGATTATGATGTGGATACAAGTCTAGTGGGGGCCAGGAATTTGAATGTGGTAGTTTGAATAAAAATTTCTCCCACAGTACCATAGGAAATAACACTGTTAGGAGGTGTGGCATTGTTGGAAGATGTCAGTAGAGTTGATCTTTGAGGTTTCAGATGCTCAAGCCAGGCCCAATGTTTCTTTCTTTCTACTGGCTGCCAATCCAGATATATATATATATATATATATATATATATATATAAATCTTGACTACCTCTCCATGGTAAGGAGCCTGTATAGATCTGTGGGAGACCCTCTGCATACACGCTTTGGTTGTTAAGACTGAGGTTTTCCAGTTTCCACCATTTACTTGCAAATTTCATGATTTCCTTGTATTTTTATTGCTGAGTAATACTCCATTGTATAGATGTACCACAATTTCTGTATCCATTCCTCAACTGAGGGGCATCTGGGCTGTTTCCAGTTTCTGGCTATTACAAATAAAGCTGCTACAAACATGGTTGAACAAATGAAGATCATCCTGAGTGAGGTATCCCAGAAGCAGAAAGACACACAGGGTATATACTCACTTCTAAGTGGATATTAGATATATAATATAGGATAAACATACTAAAATATGTACACCTAAGGAAGCTAATCAAGGAGGACTCTGGCTAATATGCTCAATCCTCATTCAGAAAGGCAAAGAGGATGGACATAAGAAGAGGGAGAAAACAGGGAACAGGACAGAAGTTTACCACAGAGGACCTCTGAAAGGCTCTACACTGCAGGGTATTGAGGCAAATGCTGTGTCTCATAGACAAACTTTGGGCAGAGTGCAGGGAATTGTATGAAAGAAGTGGGAGATAGTAAGACCTGGAGAGGACAGGAGCTCCACAAGGAGAACAACATTTTGAAAAATTTGGGCACAGGGGTCTTTTCTGAGACTAATACTCCAGCCAAGGACCACACATGGAGATGGCCTAGAACCCCTGCATAGAGGTATGCATTGCAGCTCAGTGTCCAAGTAGGTTCCATGGTAATGGGGACAGGTGCTGTCTCTGACAGGAACTGATTAGCCAACTCTTTGATCACCTCCCCCTGAGGGGGGAGCAACCTTACAAGGCCACAGAGGAAGACAATGCAGCCAGTCTTGATGAGGTGTGATAGAATAGGATAACAGGGAAGGGGAGGAAGTCCTCCCTTATCAATGGACTGGGGGAGGGGCACAGGTGGGGGGGAAAAAGAAAGGAGGGTGAGATTGGGAGGGGAGGAGAGGGAGCTACAGGGGGGATACAAAGTAAATAAACTGTAATTAATAAAAATAAAAATAATTTAAAAAATAAAAATAAATTTTAAAAAAGATTGAGGCCTTTGTTAGACTCCTAACAGTGGGAATGAAGGTGTCTCTGACTCATTTTACTGCCCTTGAAACCTTATTTTTCCTACTAGGTGTCCTTGTTTAGTCCTGATGTGAGTTTTGTGTTTTTTCTTTTAGCATCTTGTTATGCCATATTTGGTTCCTATCACTGTGAGGCCTGCTCTTTTCTGAAGAGAAATGTAAGAGTAGTGAATCTGGGGAGAGGGAAGGCTGAGGTTGGGATGTATATGAGAGAAGAATAAATAAATTTACAAAAAGGAATTGCATGGTCATACTGTCTCTTTACAGAAATACAAAACCTAACTAAGAGGACATATTTTTTGATATATTTAAGAAGTTGGATATAAACTCAATTGATCTATTACTCATAACATCTATTCAAGTAACTAAAATTACTTATGAATGACTAAAAGAGCCAGATTGTGGTGGTGCATGCCTGTAATCCCAGCACTCAGGGAAGCAGAGGCAGGCAGATATTTGTGAGTTTGAGGCCAGCCTGAGTTCTAAAACAGCCAAAGCTACACTGAGAAGAAGAAAACAGGAAACAAGCTAGGAACTTGCCACAGAGGGCCTCTGAAAGGCTCTGCCCTGCAGACTATCAAAGCAGACGCTGAGACTTATGAACAATGTTGAGCAGAGTGCATGGAATCTTATGTAAGAAGTGGGAAATAGTAAGATCAGGAGAGGATGGGAACCCCACAGGGAGAGCAATAAAACCAGAAAATTTGAACACAGGGGTCTTCCCAGAGACTCATACTCCAACCAAGTACCATGCATGGAGATAACCTAGAACCCCTGCACAGATGTAACCCATGGCAGTTTAGTGTCCAAGTGGGTTCCATAGTAATGGGAAGAGGGACTGCCTTATAATCTGATTGGCCTGCTCTTTGATTACCTCCCCCTGAGGGGGGGCAGTCATACCAGGCCACAGGGGAAGACAATGCAACCACTCCTGATGAGATCTGATAGACTAAGATCAGAAGGAAGGAGAGAAGGACCTCCCCTACCAGTGGATTTTGGGAGGGGCATGCTTGAAGAAGGGAGAAAGAGGGTGGGTTAGGGAGGGGAGGAGGGAGGGACTTATGGGGGGATACAAAGTGAATAAAGTATAATTAATAAAAAAAATTTAAAAAAAGAAAAATCAAAAAAAGAAAGAAAACAATGAATAAAAGTTTGATAAAGACTGATAAACTAATTTGATGGATTAAAATATGTAAAACAAAAGAAAATGATATTTTAAAATCATAGTAAAAATTATCACACATTTCTGAATTAAATCTTTAGATAGTTTTGATTAGAAGTGTATAACAAGTATATCATGGCCCAGTTAACTGTTGTTTCTTCATAGAAATACAAAGTAATCTAGTTAATTTTACTATTGATAAATGTCAAGTTTAAAGACCTGTATACTTGAAACAAAATTCTCACTATTTTTAAATAAACAAATGCTAGTTTTTTAAGTATAGCTGACTATGTGTGAGCATGTCGAGAGCCTTACATCATCCATCACAAGAACATACTGCCAGCATGGTGAACTTCACATACCCATGTTTATGATGTCAAAGACTGCCTCAGTGTTGTATACAAATCCAAAGAAAATCACTACAGGGAATGAGACAATAGGTCTTTTTATTAATCATTATGGCTCATTTACTAAGATTTCTTCCATGCTTATGCCTCCTTGGGCTAATTTCCTTTCTTTTCTTTGAAACACATACATTGGAGTTTATGAAGGTAAAAGATAAAAGAATCAGTCTTGCCAGGTACAGTGGTGCATGACTATTATCTGGCACATGGGAGTCTGAGACAAGCCATCAACCTTGAGAAATCCCTTCTCAGAATTACAAGAAAGAAAGAAAATGCAGAAAACAAATTATAAATTGTTAAGATTTACATATAATTAAAAAAATTGGCACAATTTATTTATTTTATATCCCGATTGAAGGCCCATTCTTAACTCCACCAGTCCCATCCTGACTCCCTCTTCCTCTAGTCCACTGAAAGGGGGAGTTCTCTACCATTACCATCTGCCCATAGCTTGTTAAGTCTCTTCAGGATTGCTTGGATCCTCTTTCTCCGTGGCCTGGCAAGACTGTATCATCAGGGGAGAGTGATCAGAGAGCAGTCAACTGAGTTCATGATAGAGGCCACCCCTGATCCCCTTACTCAGAGATCCACATGGAGACTGAGCTGCCAACGTGCCACATCTGAGCAGGGGATTTAGCTCCTCTCCCTGCATGGTGCTCCACTGGCACATCTTTGCAGACCCCCTGGGCTCAGGATATATAATGAATAAATTGTAAAGAAATTGAAAAAAAATGATCATGAAAAAAATGTAAAAATGAGACGGGGAAAAGTCCAAATTCCTATGAACAAAATGATGGTCAAGCCTATCACAGCAACATTCCTGTCCCAGATACCAACATTTGTCTTAGTGTTTCTGTTGCTGTGAAGAGATACCATGACCACAACAACTCTTTTTTCTTTTCCTTTTTCTTTTTTTTATTAATTATACTTTATTCACTTTGTATCTCCCCTGTGGTTACCCCCACTCCTGTCCCAATCACTCCCTTCCTCCACCCTCTGCATGCATGCCCCTCCCCAAGTTCACTGATAGGGGAAGTCTTCTTTTCCTTCCTTCTGATCCTAGTCAATTAAGTCTCATCAGGAGTGTCTGCATTGTCTTATTCTGTGGCCTGGTAATGCTGCTTCCCCCTCAAAGGGAGGGGATCAAAGAGCAGGCCAATCAGATTATATCAGAGACAGTCCCTGTTCTTATTACAATAGAACCCACTTGGATACTGAACTGCCATGGGCTACATATGTGCAGGGGTCTTAGGTTATCCCCATGCATGGTCCTTGGTTAGAGTATCAGTTTCAGGAAAGACACCTGTGCTCAGATTTCATGGTTCTGTTGCTCTCCTTGTGAAATTCCTGTCCTCTCCAGATCTTACTATTTCCCACTTCTTTCATAAGATTCCATGCACTCTGTCCAACAGTTGGCCATAAGTCTCAGCATCTGTATTGATAGTCTGCAGGGCAGAACCTTTCAGAGGTCCTCTGTGTTGGGCTCCTGACTTGTTCCCCTCTTTTCTCTTTCTTCTGATGTTTATCCTCTTTGCCTTTCTGGATAGGGATTGAGCATTTTAGTAAGAGTCCTCCCTCTTGATTAGTTTCTTTAGGTGTACAGATTTTAGTAGGTTTACAATCACTCTGGAAATCAATCTGGTACTTTCTCAGACAACTAGGAATAGTGAGTGCTTCCTCAAGATCCAGCTATACCACTCCTAGGCATATATCCAAAAGAGGCTCAAGTACACAATAAGGACATTTGCTCAACCGTGTTTGTAGCAGCGTTATTTGTAATAGCCAGAAGCTGGAAACAGCCCAAATGCCCTCAGTGGAAGAATGGATACAGAAAGTATGGTACATATACACAATGGCATATTACTCAGCAATAAAATCAAGGAAATCATGAAGTTTGCAGGTAAATGGTGGGATCTGGAAAAGATCATTCTGAGTGAGCTATCCCAGAAGCAGAAAGACGCACACGGTATATATTCATGGCAACTCTTATAAAGGAAACATTTAATTGGGACTGACTTCCAGTTTCACAGGTTTATTTCATTGTCACCATAGTGGGAAAAATGGCAGCATACAGGCAGGCATGATGCTAGAGGAACTGAAAGTTCTCAAACACAACATTATTTACAACTTGTAAGATAAATACATAACTATTTGTCTCTTATTCATATTTGCTGTAGCTTTAGATACTCTTTCACGTTTCATACGTATTGCTTCATTTTTGCTTAGAATATGTAACTATCCACTTATGCACAAAAATAAGAAGCTCTTTGAGTTTCTGGAAATGGAAAAGTGCTGTTTTGACTGCACATCTGTATATGTAAATGTCATGATTAAAAAAAAGGGGGGGAGGGGAGCTTCCTTGTCCATGAACTAGGGAAAGGGCATAGGGAGAGAAGAGGGAGGGTAAGAAAATGAGGAGACAATGGAGGGGGCTGCATCAGGGATACAAAGTGAATAAATTGTAATAAATAAATAAATAGAAATTTAGGTATCAAAAACTTCATTCAAAACATTGGGAGTAAATTCTCCAGCTTATTTTACATAAGAAATTTTACCTTTATATAGTTTAACATAAATTAAAGAAATGTCAGCCACCTTGAATTATGTCTAGATTAAAATTTCTAGAAAATCATTGTGCAAACTAAAGTAGTACATTTATTGATAGTCAAGTGCTTACAGCAATGCCTGGTGCTGTAGCAACGCCCATGTTTGTCAATGTTATAATTACTGTTATTAGCACCATTATGGATCTGTAGCCTATACTTTTCTTATCAGTGCTTATCTGGTGCTTTCTATTCCCAGAAGAGCAAAGACATGCAAAAAAAAAAAAAAACCACTCACAGATGAAAATGACTCAGAAGGAGTTCAAAGTCCTTACTGCATAGCATCTCTTAGAGAACAGCAACACTCAGAGATGCTTGCTCTATAGCTATGAAGAAATGGCATGTAATAAGTAAGTGTAAAATCTGAAATATACAAGGGAATTTTTCATCAACACTCATACCATAACACTGATATGATCATCTATATATGTTATTAAAATAATGCTGTTTAAGGAAATCTTTGGCTAATTTTAGGTCCTATGTAAATGGTGGGGGGAAAATGTAAATGTTTTTATATTCTCAAATGAGAGGATAAGGTGAGAGCCTCAAAGTGTAAGAATACACTTTGGACTGAGTCCAGAACATGTTTTTCACTGTTTAACTGTTCCTGGGCCTAGGCCTGGAAGCTTCTCCCTGCCATAACTGTCCCTGGCCCTTTTGTTTTTTTTGTTTTTTTTTTTTTTTTAATTCAGATCTTGAAGGCGTCAGCTTCCAGCCTCTGTCTGCTATCATAGGACTAAAATATTTCAGAGTCTAAGACTTATTGCTGAATAAACTCACCCTTTCTAGCTCTTTTTGAACTCCAGCTGGCTGGTTCAATTCACCTGTTCTGGTCCAAACTTCTTTCCAAGCTCACTGATTCAAGCTGACTTATTTCTTGGCTTCTGACTGAATTGCTCTGCCTGGCCTCAAACTAACTCTGCAAATATGTTCTGTGCTTCTGGATCCTTCTCATTCTCCTCCTTTTCTCTACAACCTGTCTCTGTAAAACTGTTCCAGTAAAACTTCACACACACTACTCCCCACTTCTCCTCCTCCAACTACTCTCCCTGCGCTACTCTTTTTTTTTAAAGTTTATTAATTACACTTTATTCACTTTGTATCCCTCCATAAGCCCCTCCCTCCTCCCTTCCCAATCCTACTTTCCCTCCCCCTTCTTCATGCATGCCCCTCCCCAAGTCCACTGATAGGGGAGGTCCTCCTCTCCTTCCTTCTGATCTTAGTCTATCAGATCACATCAGGAATGGCTGCATTGTCTTCTTCTGTGGCCTGGTAAGGCTGTTCCCCACTCAGGGGGAGGTTAAAGAGCAGGACAATCAGATTATGTCAGAGGCAGTCCTTCTTCCCATTACTATGGAACCCACTTGGACACTAAACTGCCATGGGCTACATCTGTGCAGGGGTTCTAGGTTATCTCCATGCCTGGTACTTGGTTGGAGTATGAGTCTCTGAAAGACCCCTGTGCTCAAATTTTCTGGTTCTGTTGCTCTCCTTGTGGAGTTCCTGTCCTCTCCAGATCTTACTCTTTCCCACTTCTTACATAAAATTCCTTCCACTCTGCCCAACAGTTGGCCATAAGTCTTAGCGTCTGCTTTGATATTCTGCAGGGCCGAGCCTTTTAGAGGCCCTCTGTGGCAGGTTCCTGACTTATTTCATGTATTCTTCTTCTTCTGGTGTTCATCCTCTTTGCCTTCTGGGATGGGGATTGAGCATTTTAGTCAGGGTCCTCTCTCTTGATTAGTTTCTTTAGATTTGTAGATTTTAGTAGCTTTACCCTATATTATATGTCTATATGAGTGAGTATATACCGTGTGTATCTTTCTGCTTCTGGGACAGCTCACTCAGGATGATCCTTTCCAGGTCCCACCATTTACCTGCATATTTCATGATTTCCTTATTTTTCATTGCAGAGTAATACTCCATTGTGTAGATGTACCACAATTTCTGCATCCATTCCTCCACTGAGGGGCATCTGGGCTGTTTCCAGCTTCTGGCTATTACAAATAAAGCTGCTACAAATATGGCTGAGAAAATGTCCTTATTGTGTACTTGAGCCTCTTTTGGATATATGCCTAGGAGTGGTATGGCTGGATCTTGCGGAAGTGCTATTCCTAGTTGTCTGAGAAAGCCTGCGTACTCTTAAGTAACCTCTCTTTCCTGTGCTCTTCCTGTGAGAGTTGGTATCTTGTGACTCTTTTTGTCAAATTTTTCTCTGATTCATCACTTTTTCTGCCCCTCAATTACACTTCACCTTCAAACATCACTACTTTATTCCTTCTATAAACTAATCTTACTTTCATTGTTTGGGATTAAAGGTGTGCACTATTCTGTATTCCTAGCAGATCATACTGTAATTCAGAGCATGTGGACATTCCAGCCAGATCATACAAGACCTGGCTAGGACATATAGAATGTCTTTGGATGTTTGAATGTGACTCCTTGCCAGAGCATCCACATTGCTGGGTTAAAATTTCTCTACAATCCTAAGTGATGACATTCTAGTTAATAATTCTCATAGCACACTGTTGATTTCTTTCATATACCTTGTCACACAGTAATTAAATAATGATTTATAGAAATACATGCCTAGCATATGTCTAATTTGAGGGAGGACTCCTTGAGCTAGGTGACTATATCTTTCTATAATCTTATCTAATGGCTTTGAGTTGGTCACCAAAAGGAAAAAGGAATGAAATACGAACACATCTTTGCAAAATACAGTGTTTAACAATTAGTGTTCTCTTAGATTTCCATTGGGAAATCTTTGTCTCCTTTCTGTTTATCTGTGTGGCCCTGGCTGTTTTGGAACTCCTCATATACTAGGCTGGCCTCGAACTCAGTGATTCACTTGCCTCTACCTCCCAAATACTGGAATTAATAGTGGGTGCCACCACAGCCTGGTGTGTATTTATCAACTCTGATTTCATTTTACTGTTCTTCTGTTTTCTTGAAAAGCAGCTAGAAATAAATTGTATATGTACTTTTCACTTCAATCAATAGCTGCACTTATAATCCTTTTATGCTCCTGTGTTTCCTTAAACAGCCCTCATTATTTATCTCCCTGCATAGATGGTTTAAAATAAGCTACAAGGAAGATAAACCAAATGTAACATAACTCTTCAGGCGTAAAACGGGACTGTAGCAATATTGATGTATGGGACCACTCTGTTTTTTTAGATTTGACAGCAACAGACTGGATAACACACTCATCACAAACAGGTACCATTATATTTCTAATATCTGCCTGGGTTATCTTTGCCTAAGGTGCTTGTCTATGATACTCTCACCCCAAATTTCTCTCTCCTGAAATCCTGTCCAGTATTTACAACCACAGGAAACTATAGTGATTTACTTTCTTTACCTGCCACATTTTCTATATGAAATCCAACTTAGACAACAAGTATTTCTTGAATATCTGTTTTTTGGGATATTATGCAAAGCTTTAGTGACAGAGTATCAAGAAAAAAGACTCAGTCCAGTGCTATTGGAACCTGCAACTCAAACACTGCATGCTATATTAAATATATATGTGTGTGTATATATATATATATATATATATATATATATATATATATATATATATTATTTTTAGCAATCGGCTACATTCAGCTGCCTGTGCCTGTGTCATGCTTCCTCAAGCACACTGTACTGAAGGTAACATTACAATCAGCCAAGAATCAAGGTCTCTATGATCCAAAAAGTAAATAAATATAGTAGAAGAGCTCTCTGACATGTAAGAAAATTTCTACTTTTCACTTGGGTTGCTAGGGATTTAAAACTAGAGTTTCTGGTGGCATCTTGTTTCTCTTCTCTTTAAAGAAGCAAATCTCGTAAGATAGTTGAAACAGTTCTGCTATTGTAAAGGAAAACAGAATCAGAGACACATGAATGACCACACAATAGATTGATGATAGCAATTGTCGCATATGCTTACTGAATGAAGCACAGCATCCTATGGTCTGCAACTGAGAACCTGGATAACTTGGAAAGCCAGTGGTATACTTTAGATCAAGACTAGAGGTCTGGAAGCATGATGAGAAGGGTGATGGTACAATTCTTGATCTATGTCCAAAACCTTAGCATAAGGACTGCCAATATCCACATGCAGGAGAAGGCAGATGTCTCAGGGCTCATGAAAAAAAGCATATTTATTCTTTTTGTGCCTTATTATGCTATTTGATAAATCAAGATGCTGGGTCCGGACTACTCATATTGTGCAACTTAATTTTGTAATCCAAATGTGGGCATGTTCCAGAAAAATTTCAGTACTACACAAAGAAATGTTTTATAAGATGTCTGGTCATTTCATAGTCCTGTCAGGATGTCACATATAATTCATCATTACCGTGATATATGATATGTCTTGACATCTTTTTTTTTTAAGATATCTTTTATATAAAGAGATATAAGCTTGGGAACTTATCATATTTCAGATATGGTTGATTTGAAAATTAGGAAGAAGACCTTTTGTAGCACAGCAGTGAGGATGATGTTGTATTTACTAGCCTGACTGCATTTCTGTTCTGAAGATGGAGGTGGGAGTACATTGGCAAATGTAGAGAAAGGATATGGAGTCGGTTTTGCCTGCTGTTTCCATATTAATTTTCTGGGATATCTGAGATCCTTGTTTTCTTATTGAATTTATCTCACTAGGGATGGAATCAAATATTATATGTCTTTCTCTCTTTGTAACATTCTGAAGTGTAGTAGATATATTCTGTAGTTTGTGTGGTACAGGCCACAGCTCCCAAACATAGTGTGCATCCCATAAATATTTCTGAAAGTAAATTAATGTTTCATAGTGTCTTTATTATATTTCTTTTCTATTGAAACTAAAATTAGACACTTATTTAATAAATGTGATGTTTGCAGAAATGGAACTACATCATATCATATTTCTTACTGCCATTTAATATTCTGAGGTTACTGCTTTTATAGGAGTGCTATTATGGTCTGATAAATTGTGAATGATGGGACAGTAGTGAATGAAGTCAGGATCCTTATAAAAAGGAGGACAACAAAGGGGAATATTTGTGAAGTCCTATAGTCTTGGTATATTATTTTTTCATCTCCATCTTCACAGGAAAGAAAACCCTCATATTTTAATCATGATCATTTTTTATAGCTCATGACAAATTTAGACTGTGGAAAGCAGTAAATGGAGGAGATGAAAGATTAAGTAGACTGTAAATATTCTTTTTGATCAGGGTTTTATAAGCATCTGTTTTTATTTCCTCATAAGACAACTGTGTAGTTTAATTAGTATGCTTTCTTAGCAAGTCAGCTTTAAACCCAAATAGCTTCAAGGAGAGCAATTGTGTGATTTATATAAAACAATCAACATTTCTAGCACAGTATTTCTTTAATGGAAAGTCAAACCTTTCCTTCACATTTCCTCTTAAAGTCTTTTTTATTCTTTCTGATGTACTTTTATGTTTCCCAACTTGAAGCATGCCTTCATTAGACAGATTAGTATTCATAGGATACTGTGACTTGATAGTGCTAATGGCCCCATATTTTAGGTCTTAACATTATATAATCATTGGATTTCTTGGTAAAATTTAGCTGTCATTGCCTTTCTTAGTATATATTTTTTTTCTTTAAGAACGTTTGTTCGTGTTAGTGAAGACAATATATTATAAATTTACATGTCAAGTCTTAAGATATTTGTACTAACCCATCAGAGATTATCATACTTCAGTGGATACATTGTCTGTAACATAAATGTTTCCTTCACAGAACTTATTTAAATAAGCTTGTGATTATATTTAAAAGCATACATTCAATCATTTAAAATTCACAAGAGCAGTTTCATATGAGAATCCTAAGTATAGGATCTTGTTTTATTGGCAGAAGGTAACCACCCAAAGAATTTCCTTGGATACAAAGAGCATCAGCTATTTTGATAAAAATACCATCAGTGAATATTTAAGACTTTATATCTTAAAGTGTACAGGGCCAAGGCCCAGATGTGTTGGTATAAGACTCCTAGAAAAGTGACCTGATGCTGGACAAACTGAGAATCAGTCTCATATTCAGAACATCCTGTGGTTCTTTTTTTCTGTTTGCTATTGTAAAGCTTTTGGTTCTGTTTTCCATAGTCACAATCTTAACATTTTTTCTTGATTAAATTTACACACAGATTTAAAATTTCCCAATTAAAGTCTTTTCTCCTTCTGCCTAAAATTATGGTTTGTTTGGTATAGGTGGTATGGCACTGAATTATGGTCATATGTGCAGAGACATGGACAGTGAGATGGTTAACCTTGGTTGATTGTCATCATTCAGATTGAATTGAGAAATATCTGGATGTCTAGTTGTGTGTATGAGAACATTTCTTTTTTTTTAATTTTTATTTTTTAAATTTTTTCCTTATCAGTTACATTTTATTAACTCTGTATCCCAACCGTGTCCCGATCCCTCATTCCCTCCCAGTCCCTCCCTCCCTCCCTCATCTCCACCGTGCCCCTTTCCAAGTCCACTGATAGGGGGGGACCTCCCCCCCTTTCATCTGATCCTGTTTTATCAGGTATTTTCAGGACTGGCTGCAAAGCCTTCCTCTGTGGCCTAACAGGACTGCTCCTCCCTTGGGGGGTGGGGAGGCCAAAGAGCCAGTCATGAGAACATTTCAAAGATCATCCGGACTTTGACATGATTAACTATGTAGCCTGTTGATGGCATAAGAATTTGATCATATTATTGGTAGAAATGAATAGTGTGGTTCTTGGTTACAGAAACTGAGTCACAAGAGATCAGTATATGAAGTAAATATCATTGTCTTGCACCTTCTCTGTTTTTCTGGATGCTGTACACAATTGCTGACATGATATTCTACCTTATTATTGGCCAGAAACACAAAGCCAATTGGCCAAGCATAGAAGATTCCGAGAACGTGAAATTAACTAAATCTGTCTATTTAAAAGTCTTTTGTACGTTGTGCTATTATTTTTATTTAAAAGACATTTCTCTGATTACATATCATTCCTGTTATTTCATAGGAATGAAAAATTAACATACCCTGTTTTAATAAAATCCACACATCCATGTGCCCTGTTTACAGATTTCTCTGTGCAGTGCTTAAATTAAAAACAAAACAAAACACCTTAGTTTCACATGATTTTAAATTGATTACTGATCACTCTTCTCATGGTAAATGATAATTATGTCTAAATTATAAAAGATATGCATTGTATTAAGTCTGCCTTCTGACTATGTTTCTGATACAATGGTAATGGCATTTTTTTAGTTGTATTGTATAGCTATAATCTTCTGGAGCCAGGTTTTCAAACTTCTTTGCTCTAAGTACTTTGTTCTTGAGTCAGTCTTTATCAATTCCCATTAGCCTCTAAAATCTGTATCCAGGACCTGCACTTCTAAAACACTTTGTTCCTATTCAGTGATCTTCAGGTCTTGGTTACACAGATTTAAAAGGTCTTTGTGGTCTGATCCAAGGCCCAGCAACTGTTGGCAAGAACCATTATACATAATTTATTGTAGGAATATCTGCTCTGATTTACTGAGTGCTCTGGGAAATGGACAGTCAAATTGTTCACCTCATCTCCTGGTAAGTTAAAATATAAGGAACAAATGGGATGAAAGCAGAAAATTGTGTCCATTATTCTTAAGTTGGAGAAAGAAGTATGTGTACATTTCCCAGAAGAAAAAATTTAAGTAAAACACAAATGGAACATGCAATGCTAGATAAATCAGCTCAAAATCTGTCTTTCCAGAAATTTCTCCTGTCTGCTGATTTAATGATGTCAGTAGAGAATACTGACCTGTTTTCCAGCATATTGCAAATTTTCCATGCTGGGATAAGCATATAATTAAGAGAAGATAGACCATATGCATCCAAACAGCAAACACCATTAAACACCATGAAAGATAAAATAGGATAATACAGAGAATGGACAGAGTTGATGTTAGTAGTGTGTTCTTTGTAAATACCTTTAAGCAAAGCTGAGAATCTCTGAGATAAGAATAGGCCCTATGTGTTTAAAGGACAAAATGACAATACCATGAGACATATATTTCCCAGTGATGGGAGTAAATAAAAATGAGGTTGGAGAGAAAGACAACTCACATATGACAGATTATTAAATATGATATAAAAGAAAAAAATAACTTCAACATTTAAGCAGAGATACTATGACCACTGCAGTGTTTGAATGAGATGCTCCCACAGACTCATGGATTTGAATGCCTTGCTCCCAGCTGGTGGAACTGTTTGGAAAGGATTAGGATTAGGATTAGTGTGCTGAAGATTTGACACTAGGGTGGATTTTGAGGTTTCAGAAGCTTTCAGCCTAGAGCCAGTGACTCAATATATAAGCCTTCAGCAATTGCTTCAGTACTGTGCCTGTCTGCCTGCTGCCATGCTCTCTATCATGACAGCCATGGACTCTAAACCCGAAAAACCCTTCTCTCTATAAGTGTTCTTAGTCTTGCTGTCTAATCAAAACAATAGAAAAGTAACTAAGTCTCTCTCAAACACACATACACACACACACACACACACACATTTAGCTTGTCTATTCAAAATTAAATGAGGGAAAGGGTTCAGGAAACATGACAACAGTTAAAACAAATGTCACATTAGTGGTTACAGTAAGTGAAGGAGCTCTTGGTGACGCTACAGGTGAAGAGAAAAAAATAGATTTAGGGTGTACTTTTGGTTATTTTATAAACAACTGGATGGGTGGTGAGTCCTAAAAATATTAGAGATACAATTGACATACCTAAATATTATGAAGCCAAATTACTGTAAGCCTATAGCCAACATCAAAATAAATGGAGAGGAAAAAAGAGCAATTTCAGTAAAATCAGGGACAAGAAAACGTTGCCCACTCTATCTATATCTATTCAATATAGCACTACTCTAAGACTTCTAAGATGAAGTCTTAGATAGAGCTATAACAGGAGATCAAAAGCATACAATTGTCTCCTGTCTTGTCCTGATATGCTACCATACAACTCTATCATCAAAATGGCCATCATTACATGTGGTCTCTCGACCTTGAAAAAAAAGCCTAAATAATCCTACTTTCTTTATAAACTAACTGCGTTATTATAGTAATGAAATAGAGCGGTGTAGAAAGTGGGCATTGGTGGTACAGGCCTTTAATTCTAGCACCCAGGGAGACAGAAGCAGGTGGATCTTCATGAGTTTGAGGCCAGCCTGATCTACAGAGTGAGGTTCAGGACGGCCAAGTCTACACAGTGAAACCCTGTTCTGAAAAAGAAAATAAAAAAAAAAATAAAAAAGAAAGAAAAGAAAATAGAGCAGTGTGTTTGGTAGGATTATTATTAGATATACCACTACTAATACAAGGGTTCAGACACTCTTTTACTACTGTCTCCTTCAAGATATCATGGGAGGTTGTTAGCAAACCTTATCATCTTTACTTCCCAAGGACAAATACATGGTTCAGATCTACATCTCTAGCTTTTCAAATAACTATCCATAGAGAAGGCTAAAAAGAAATATCAATAATATGTAGACTTTTCCTAAAATGGTATGTGTGTGGAGACAATAGAAGACAGCACAGTTTCTTATCTTGTTTTCCTCTAACTTTTGTCTTGTTCTTATTTCCAGATTGAACTAAGCCTCTTTCAGCAGTATGAATGATTATTATGACAATGTTCTAAGTAAATTTTTTGGCTTAAAGAATACAGAATGAAAATGTTTAAGGCTAGATTTATGTCTAAAAGAGTTTCTATTCAATTAACTCCTGATTTTTTTTTTCATATTCCAAAAGATGGATGTGAAATTTCAAGGTAAATTTGCACTACCATGATGCCTAAGTGGCAAGGTTCTAATGTAGTCAAGCACCATATCTGAGGGGCAGAGGATCCACAACTCCTATGGTGAGTGGACAGGCAACTAGAGCTATATAACACTTTCTTTATTATTATTATTACAGTTTATTCACTTGTATGCCGGCTGTAGCCCTTCCTCACTCATCTCTACTCCTCCCTTCCTCTTCCTCCACTATGTCCCTCCCATAATCTACTGAAAGGGAAGGTCCTCCTCCCCTACCCCCCTACCCTCTGACTGTCTGGACCCTCTTTCTCTGTGGCCTGATAAGGCCACCTCACTGGAGGAGGTGATCAAAGAGCAGGCAACTTTAGTTCATACCAGTTATTGCCTCTGTTCCCCTTACTAGGGAGGGCACATGGAGAATGAGCTGCCTATGGGATACATCTGAGCAGGGGGTCTAGATCCTCTCCATGCATGGTTCTTGGTCAATATCTGTCTCTGCAGGCACCCCTGGGCCCAGAGTCTCCTTGTAGAGTTCCTGACCCGTCCAGGTCTTTCTATCTCCCCCTTCTTCCATAAGATTCCCTGCACTGTATCCAAAGTTTGGCTATGAGTCTCAGCATCTGCTTCGATACCCTGATGGGTAGAGTCTTTCAGAGGCCCTCTGTGGAAGGCTCCTGTCCTGTTCCCTGTCTTCTTCTTCTAGTAAAGCTTAATCATTAAAGGTTAAGCTCAAACTATAAATATATAACACTTTCTATATGTCATTTAGCATGAGATTGTCATAGTCTGTCATGTCTCTTCCAAACCACCCACTCCAAGTTTTAAGACTTATTTCCATTCACAACACAATAATGAGCTTTTCTGGACATAGACAGCCCCAAAGTCATGTAAAACCAACAGAGACTTCTTGAATAGACCTTGAGCCCAGAATTCCTTTTAGAATTTTTTTTTTTCAGAAAATGTGTTCCTTTAAAATTTTTTACTTCAAAAGAAAAAAATTGCTTCAAAAAAAAAAGCTGTTAATATAACTATACCCTTTGAAAAACTACTAGCTAATCTTAAGTCTTGGTATGACTCAAGATAAATAAAATGAAAAACTTCATGAAAAAACTTAGAATATTTATAACTCATCCCTAATAATTAAACAGTATGTGCACTTCTCATGAAGTCTAAGTTTTGACCTACATTAAGCAGTATATATACTCTCTATCTTTATGTAAAGAAATTTCTTATAATGAGATTTTCTGAACTCAGGACAGAAGAATGTATAGAACCATTTTCACTGAACTCTTGACACTGGACATAAATGCATTAGTATCTCCATTTACATCATAAAACTATCATTTACATTTATATTAAGTTTTAAAAGCTATTTGTTATCATAAATGGGATTCTTCTCTTTCTGTTTTATGTCAGGAATCAAGGCTGAGTTTCTATATCTATAGCTATTTCCTTTTTTCTATTGCTATAGAGAAATGTAAAGTTTGTACCTACAAAACATGGCAAATGTAATAGATACTAAAGTTTAATTAAATTTATAAGTACATACATATCTCTCTTTAAAATTGCAAAGCCATATAACCAAACGATGATATCTGGCTGAGTTAAGTCTTGTAAAGCAGGGTATAATTGGATGACTGATACCTACAGTGTAGAGGCAGTGTAGGCAGACAGGGCTGAAAGGTTTCTGAACATAGTACCTCTCTTGTCAATGCTTTTGGACAGCCTTTTCTTGTTCTCTGAGACATATCTCTGACTTTTGTCTTACAGCTTCATTTATATAGCACTTTATTTTTAATTAATTATTACAATTTATCCACTTTATATCCCGGCTATAGCCCCCTCCCTCATTTCTTCCCACTCCTACCCTCACTTCTTCTTTTCTTTCCAACCCCTCTCTTGGTCCACTGAAAAGGGGGAGTCCTCATCCCCACTATCTTACACTAGCCTATCAAGTCTCATCAAGACTGCCTGAATCCTCTTGGCCTGGTAAGGCAAGGCAAGCCCACCAGGGGGAGGTGATCAAAGAGCAGGCAACTGAGTTCATCACAGAGACTGGCCCTGATTCCTTTAGTAGGGCACCCACATGGAGACTGAGCTGTCTATGGACTACAACTGAGAAACAGTCTAGGTCCTCTACATGCATGGTTCTTGGATGATTCATCGGTCTCTACAGGTCCCCTGGGCCCAGATAATTTGGCTCTGTTGGTCTTATTGTGGAGCCCCTGCCCAATCCAGATCTTCGTTCTCCCCCTTCTTCCATAAGATTCCATACATTCTAACCAAAGTTTGGCTATGATTTTAGGTTCTAGGAGGGGAATAAGTTTGGAATGGTTGAATTATTTAAAATGACAATACAGACAAAATCATACCCCTTGAGAGAAAAAGAATGGCAAGTCGATTGGAAATACTAATAAACCAGGAGCCAGCTATGGAATTCCAATCTCACACAGAATGTTTTCTTCAGTTGCAAAACAGCAACTATCTTGAGAAAGAGAGTAGACGTCACTCAGGGCTCCAGACTTTTGAGGGGCAGCTCTATTTTGCAAAGGGCAAGGCTTCCTAGAATCAAAAACTTCTGTTATTGTGACTACAAAGTACCATTGATAAAACTAGAAAGGTTTACAAGGCACATTCCTCTATAACTTCCTTCATATTCCATAAGCCATGCTTCCACAGAGGACTATTCCTGATATCTTCCCAGATCAAGTATAGCCACTTGTTACTCTACCTTTGTGGTGCTGAATTGTTTGGACAGCAATTGCAAATGGGATCCTTTTATTTTTATGCATATGCTCCTGGCAATCCTCTATAAATGGTCCTGTTCTGACCCTGGACTCTTAGCTGTGTTCCTTGACCTTCCTGTCACTGGTTTCCAAGATCATCCCAAAGGTTTCCGTTTATGTGTCTCACAATGTCTTAAATGATTATGTAAATCCAGAGCTATAGATGGACAGATCTGGACTCAGTTCTATATATATTATCTGAAATTCAAGCTGTATTTACTGTGGTTACTCTTGAATTGATTAACTAATTGATCAACAAATTAAGAGGTAAATGTTTACTTATTTAGGATGATTGAGTTTATGGATGTCAAATATATTTATATATCATTAGTACATAGTAATTTAAGATATCATGGTAATAATGTTACTATGTTTTCTGTTTATTATATTATGGTATTATATTTTATTAAAACTGTGAATAATTTACTGTTTCAACATTGGCCTTGAGCATAAGAACAATATTTTCTATTTTCTTCTATATGCAAGTTTATAGCACACTTTGAAACTGTTGATTTAATAACTATATTAAAATAACAGCATTGGGTATGTATTCAGTCTCATCTCTCCTTAACATTTGTTTTTGCACCTTTAGTGACAGTGGAAATTATTCATCGCCTTCTGAGTGCTCAATAAAGAAGGAGGGGTGAAAATTACCAGCACCTTCAAATACTTTATCACTAACTGGAGAAAGAGTAAGGAGCCAGATTACACTCACTTTTTGGTACATGTGCAAATTATATTTTTGTAAATGAATAGGGAACAAACGCTCAGACATCATCAATTTTAAAGAAACTTCTCAACCACAAGCATGTCTGGAAACAGACTTTATAAGTCAATCTTTTCATGCAGAAGCCCAGAAGAAAACAAAATAAACCAGCTTTTCAACTTTACCTATTCACATGTATTCAACTAACTTTCTTCTTAAAGGGGGAATTATGCTGTGTTTGTGCAAGTGTGTGTGTGTGTGTGTTTGTGTGAGTTTGTCTATAAAAAGTTCTTAATAAAATAATTTACTTCTGCTGTCAAAAGTGAGGCCCCACATAGTTGGATATACCTATGTTTACAATGTGCTGTTTTAGACGAATGAAGTGAAAAAAATATTCACTGGAGTTTATACCTCATTTATTTTAATTTGAGGCCTGTAAAGTGACAAGGCAAAATAAATCTCATTTTAAAAGTTTGGAAGTAGGAACCTTTAAAATGAGGGTGCCTCAGGCATCAGTGAACTAGGTTTTTAAAAACAGACTCTGGCTACAGTTGCTTATTCTTCTCTGGAGCAAAAGTGACAAGCAGGTATCCTGATTTGTACTGTCTAGAATTAGGCAGATAATTCTCATATGCATGTATCATTTAATGATACTCTGTGTATTCTTGTCTTACATACTTCTCTTTGGGGTGCTATCCAATGGATGCAACCAGTTGTTGGCTCTCTTTCTAACTTAGAAACCCAAGGCTAGACTTAAAACTGTGTTTCACCAAACATGGTATGTACGCACTTATAAGTGTATAGTGGCTATAAGATAAAGAATAATCATGCTGCAAAACACAAAACCCCGAGAGGCTAGGTAACAAGGAGGGCTCTCACTCAGTAGGAGAAATAAGATAAATGTCTCGGGTAGACTGAAGGCTGGTGGGGATGTAATCATGGTGATCATGGTGTGGGGAATACGAGGGAAGAGGCTACTGGGGGAGAGCACGACAATTGGGGGTGGATCTTGGGGATGATCTGGAAACCTAGTGTGATGGGAACTACAAAGCATCTATGAAGGTAAGCCTAGCTAAGACTTCTATCATTGAGGTATAAGGAGCCTGAAGTGGCCATCTCCTCTAATCATGCAAAACTTCTAGTGGAGTGTTTGGGACACCTACCCACCCAGAAAACCTTCAACCTGCATTTTTCCTCCCTACAAGATGAGCTGGAATAAAGGTGGTACAGAAATTGTGAGAGTAGCAAACCAAAGACTGGTCTAGCTTGAGACTCTTGCCACAAGATGGAGCCCACCCCTGACATCCCCTCTGGAATGCTAGGAACTGGAGGCTGGCTAGCCTAGAGACCAAGGATAGAATCGATCATGACCAACAAAATCAAAGCAAGTCAATGAAATTATTCCTAATGGTATTCTGCTATACTCATAGACAGGAGCCTAGCGTAATTATTATCATCATGCAGCAACTGATGGAAACAAATGTAGAGACTGATAGCCACAAATTAGGTGGAAATTAGGGAATACTGTGAAAGAGTGGGTAGTAAAGATTGTGGAGCCAGAGGGGTCAAGGACACCACAAGAAAACCCATGGAATCAACTAATCTGATCTCATAGAGACTCACAGAGACCTAATCAGGGAGCCTGTATGGGTCTGAGCTAGGTCCTCTGCATATATGTTACAGTTGTGTAACTTGCTCTTCTTTTGTGATTCCTAACAGTGGGAGTGAAGCCTGTCTCTTAACCTTTGTCTCCTTTTGGGACCCTTTCCCTCCTATTGGATTGTCTTTTCCAGCTTTAATATGAGGGTTGATGCCTAGTCTTACTGAAACTTGATATGCTATGTTTGGTTGATATCCCTGGGAGCCCTGGACCTTTTGGAAGGGAAAGGAGAGTGGGATGGGAGGAATGTGGGGGAGAAGGAACTTGGAAGAGAAACTGTTGTCCAGATGTAATATATGAAAGAATAAACAACATCAATAACAAAAAACAAACACCACCACCACAACAAAACTATATCTTCCTTCTTTGCTACAAGTATTTTTAGCTTTTCTAGGAAATCAAGAGGGTGTTTGTTTGTTTGTTTGTTTGTTTTTTGGCTTGGGAAAAAATAAAGTTTAGGAATTGGCCTGTCTGTCCTTACATTATTTTGGTTGTTGCTTTTTGTTTGCTCTAAGGCAGTTCTCTTAATAAATTGTTTATTTTAAATTGGGTAAATAAGCATGGTTTATGGGTATGAATGGTACTATAGATTCAATGTGCTCATATGAATAGATTGGTGAGATATTTTTAAAGATTAAGAAAATATGTGTATGTGTATGGAAATGTGTATGCTGGAATAGTACACACTAAAGACAGAAGAGGTGATTGTGAGTCACATTTTATGAGTGCTAGGAACAGACCAGAACAGTTTTTGTTCTTAATTGCTGAACCATTTCCCTAGGTTTGGGTGATGTCTTTACTGTCTCCCATTTGTACCTATCTAAGAATCTCTGTGGTAAGACTTGTTTAATTGTTGGGAGCCAACCTTAACCACGGCTTTCTCTGAGACTGTGCTATATGTCTAAAAAAAAAAAAAGTAGACATGCTTGGAAAGGCCAGTTATGTTCTGGGGGCCTGTGGAGGAACAGCAATTTTGAATCCTGAGAACCCAACCCTTCCTACCCTAAGGGGCTGTGGTTATAGTTCAAAGGATGCTGTGTGCTTGGTCTGTGATGCATTTGACATATCCTGTATTCCTGTTGTGCAACATTGCTTGATTGGCTTCCTGCTGACTTTGTCCTATTTTATGGTAGGTTTTTGCTGACACTATCATTTTTTTTTTCCTTTCAGAAAAACTGTAGAAGCTGCTGTACTTCTTAGTAAACTTACTTGTCACAAAATATAGCTTGTGTAAGATCTCCTGATTGCAGGTTTTCTATCTTCCTTATCTTCTCTTCCCCTGGACATTCTCTTCTCTTCCCCTGGACATTCTCTGCTAGAACAGGGTCACTGAAGAATGACCTGCTAGTTCAGGTCATACAATGTTCTCTAATCTCAGAGGTTTTTTTTTTGTGTTTGTTTGTTTGTTTGTTTGTTTGTTTGTTTTGGTTTAAGATGGGGTTAAAGATATCCTGTGGTCCAGGATATCTTTAAACTTGATATTTAGATGAGGCTGGCCTTGAATATACCTGTTGCTGCCTCTTGGGTCCTGGGATTACAGGAATACAAATGTCTACTTCTTCTATTTTAACTATATTTTTCAAAATTGTTTTCTTCAAGTGTATGCAATGCATACCATTAAGTAGAAACTTTTTGAGGAGTATTCTCTTTATAGGTGCTATTTTCAGTTCCCCCTCCCCAGGAAGAGGAAGATAAAAAGTATTTGTATCTCAGAACATGTGGCTTGCAAAATTTCAAATCATTTGCTGTAAAACAGGTTTCTCTGCCTCCACACAAAGCTCCCAGGTCCAAATCAACCAATTTACAAAGTCATTTGCAGTTCTTCAGACTTCCAGATAATGTGTCAGGTGCACAGCCATGGCCTTACCTCAGGTAATTACTGCCAGGACAGAGTTGGGGTCTAGGGAATTGTGAAGGAGCACAATAAATAGAGCACATTTTAGACTGATGTCAACATTTGGGCTGACAAATGGTGTTTTCTTCATTTTGCTTTCTTGGTGGAATGTAGACTGCTAGATCATTTAAGGAATACAAGATTGAACTGAAAAGTCATAAAGTTGAACAATCAATCATCTAGCATTTCAGAAACTACATATAGGCATGCAGACACAATATACTAGTTTTTGAAAAATCAATCTCTAGTTCTTAGTCTTCCTCATTATCTCTGCTAACTCACCTATATCTTACTAGCTATTACCCCAACCATTGAATCAATCTAGTTTTTTTTTGTCATTTTAAAAATGAATTTTCTATATAGATGTCAAAGCATTCGTCAACATCACATTTCTTATGAGAGCACATCACTGCCTGAAAATAGGATAAATTCTTTATTTTTACATTTTATTTTTATAATTTTTAGAATTTAATTAAAAATTTATTCAATTTACATCTTTGTTGTAGTCCCATCCCTCCTCCTCTCCCAGTCCCATCCTTCTTCTCTCTCCCCCCCCTCTCCTTTTTTGAGGTAACCCATACCCAGAAAGACACACTTGGTATGTACTCTCTTACAAGTGGATTTTATATAGTACATATAGTATAGTACATAGCAATATAATACAGGATAAACATACTATGAGGCACAGACCCAAAGAATAAGTAACAAGGATGATCCAAGGAAAGATGCATACATATCACTTGGAAAGGGAGATAGAATAGACAAAGGTAGTGGCTGAAGAAAGGGAACAGGGTAGAAGAGGAGCTCATAGAGATAAGAGGGTGGAGATCAGATCTGAGGAGAATGAAGGTGAGAGGACAGAAGACTTGTAGAGAAATGAAACTGAGGTTGAGGGTATCTCTGACAAGCTGGAGATTTGAGGAGGGTTAGGCTCCTGGGAGGGTATGAAGAAGACTCAAGCATATACAAGGTAGCAGAAGCCACATAAACTGAAGAGGATACCCTCTAACTAGACTAGTCTCCTAGTAGAGGGAGGGGAACACCACCCGAAAAACTTTGACCCTAAATTTACCCTCTGTACAAGATGTGCAGGGATAAATACTGAGGGAATGTCCAATCGATGCCTGGCCAAAAGACCCACTCTCAAAGTGCCAACCCCTGACACTATGAATGATACTCTGCAAAACTTGCAAACAGGAGCCTGTCAGAGTTGTCCTCTGAGAAGCTCTACCTAGCAGCACCTCAAAACAGATGCTGAGACTCACAGCCAAACATTGGGCAGTGAGTAGGGAGTCTTGTGGAAAATTGGGAGGTAAATGAAAATAACCTGGAAGTTACAGAAGCTCCATAAGAATACCAACAGAGTCAACTAACCTAGGCCCAGAGGGACTTGCTGAGACTGAGTGTGTCAACCAAGGGCCATGCAGAACAGGACCTAGACCCCCTTCAAAGATGTAGCAGATGGGCAGCTTAGCAGGTGGGTCCTCTAGTAAAGGAAGTGGAGACTACATCAGACATGGACTCCCTTGCCACCTTTTTGATCACTTCCCTCTGGTTCGACTCCCTTACAATGAAAGAGGACATGCTCAGATCTTATCAACTTAAAATTCTTTATTTTTAGTTTGTTTTCTTTTTCTAACTAAGTAATTAATTTATTTAGATTGTATCTCAGCCAGCTTCCTCCTCTCTTTCCAGACCCATCTTCCCACCTGCCTCCTTTCTACCCCTCTTTCCTGTTTTCCTTAGAGAAGGGTAGGCCCCCATAAGTAAGAACCAACCCAGGCATATCAAGTTGCAGCAGCAATATGTGCATTGTCTCCTAAGAGGCCAGATGTGGAAGCCCAGCAAGAGGAAAAAGATCCACAGGCAGAGACAACTCCCACTGCAGTTGTTTGGTGAACCATATGAAGACCAAGCTGTGCATCTGCTACATATGTGTAGGAGGCCTAGGTAAAGTCCATACATGATATTTGGTTGGTGATTCAGTCTCTTTAAGCCCCATAGCCCCAGGTTAGTTTACTCTGTAGATCTTTCTGTGGTGTCTTTGAACCTCTGGCTCCCTAAATCCTTCCCCCAATTCTTCCCCAGGCTCCCTGACCTCCATTTATTGGTTGTCTGTGGGTCTCTTTATCTGTTTCCATCATCTGCTGGATAAGGCCTCTTAGAAGACAGTTGTACTAGTCTGCAAGCATAATAGAATGTCATTAATAATGTCAGGGACTGGCTCTCACCAAAGGGGTGAGCTGAATCATTGGTTAGCCATTCTCTCAATCTCTGCCCCATCTTTATTTCTATACTTCTTGCAGGAAGGACAAATAACTAAACTAAGAATTGAAATCAATAAATTAGACACAAAGCAAACAATTCAAAGAAACAATAAATCCCAGAGCTGGTTCTTTGAGAAAATCAACAAGTTAGACAAACCCTTAAGCAAACTAGTTAAAAGGCTATTTATGCAAGTATGCAAGTTAACAAAATAAAAAAATGAAAAGGGGGATATTTCAACAGATACTGAGAAAACCATGAAATCAACAGGGCTTACTTCAAAATCATGTAAACAATAAAATTGCAAAATCTAAGTGATATATTCTACTTACTGAAGTTAAATTAAAATCAGGTAAACAATTTAATAGTCCTATAATTCCTAAGAAATTAGAAGCAGTCATTAAAATCTCCCAACCACCACCACCACCACCAACAAAAAGCCCAGGTCCAGATGGTTTTAGTGCAAAATTCTACCATATTTTCAAAGAAGAGTTAGCACCAATATCCCTCAATCTATTCTACAACATAGTAACTGAAGGAGCATTGCTAACCTCATCCTATGAGGTCACAGTCACCCTGATACCTAAACCACACACAAACTCAACAAAGAAAATTTCTGACCAATCTCCCTTACAAACAGTGATGCAAAAATGTTCAGTAAAATATTTGCAAACTGAATCCAAGAACACATCAAAAACATCATCCACAATGATCAAGTAGGGTAAGTTATTTACTATTTGATGGGTAAAATTTAAGATTCTTACCAATCTCTCACCATCAGAATCTTGACTTCACTTTTCTTTGGGGGAAAGGGATAATCATCCTCATTCACTGATTGTAACTACAGATTTTTAATTCTCTGTATTGAAAAATAAATCTTTTGAATAACTTGCTATATTCTTTTCCCCAAATGTAAAGACAGAAACAAGTTTGAAACATTCTCACATAAGTAGCTAAGATGCTATAAAATGTCCATAGTAAGCCTATCACCTCATACTTCATTTGTATCATAGGGTCTTATTCATATAGAAAGGACTGAAAATAATAAAATAACAGAAAAGGTTATTCCTTTCCTGAGTAACGAATATTTCAAAATAATTTTTGCTAACTATTATGTGTCAAATTGCTGCTACTCACTTGTCAGTGAATACAGGTTGTTAGAGCCCTGGGGAGATTGCTCAGGCAGTAGAGCTCTTGATGATTGGCTCTTCATTACCCATATTGAAAGCTTTGTGCCTATGTCATACCAACACTGGGAAGGTGAAGACAAGAAGATCACCAGAATTTGCTAGCTATCCATCTAGCCAGGTTGATGAGCTATAGGTTCTGTGAGAGACCTTGTTACAGAGAACAGGTGAAAAGTGACAAAAAAAATTACATCAATATCTGGTCTCTGCACACATACACATGTATGCATATGCATTCACATGAATCCATGCACACAAACACATCTTACATCCGTGTATAGCACATACACATACAAGAATAAATGTCAGAAAATGAAAACCATCAACATCTTATTGCTTTGCTTCTATCATTAAAATGTGGTAGGATCCTTTGAAATTCACTACCATTAGTTGAAATAATTTTCTTCTTAGTGGTAGCGAGCACATCTTTTTGAGGTTGTATTCCAAATACTTACTCCAGCACTTAAAGTCTTGTAATAGACCTGTGATGAATGGATGAGCACACATTTTGGCTCTGGCCTTACTATGAGGCAGAGAAGGCATCAATTGAAGTGTGATGTGACCAGAGATGATATAAAATGATGAGATTCAGAATTTCAATTTTATGTTGTCCTCGCCTGCTAAGATGATAAGTTCAGAGCAAAGAATCTTATATACACTCTAAATACTTACTGCACATTGTTCATGAATTTTATGTATTGATGATTTTTGGTAATTTTTTTTGTATTCTATAATGTTATGAATACTCAGTGAGTGGGTGAATGAGAGAGTAAATAAGAGCCACCATTCTTAGGACAAATAAAAGATTAGTACTCTGCAGCCTTCATTCATCAGTTCAATCAGCTAATCAATATTTAACCTTGTTCTTTTTATGTTTCTGCTTAAAGCTGTATTGTTTAATATATCCATTAACTGTAAATTACTAATTACCTGAATGAAGTGTATCTTAAAGAAACTAGAAGAGAATGGCCTATTCCTTTCTTTGTGTTAGGCAATGTGACCATAATTTTTTGTTTCAACATGTGTAACACATCTTCCCCCTTTTATATCAGCCCCCATTTCAGAACTACAAATTTTGTATGATTTTTCACCCTTTCTATTGATTATTTTCATGCACTATAGTTGTAAATTTAGCAATTAGGTCTGGAGCTTCATGTATAGACCGTCAAATTTCCTTTTTCTTCTCTGGATGTGTATATTTCTTATTAAAATTAGATCTCTAACTTCACTTGTACACTCTACAAAAAATTTTGCATCACACTGTGATACACTGTGGCTTCCACATCAAGGTTTTCGATTTTAATTTTTAATAATTTATTTATTTGATTATTTATTTATTGTTTTCTTTTGGGGCAGATTGTAAGGGCAGGGAGTGGATATGGAGAGATGAGGAGATGAGTGCTATTGAGGTACATCATGTGAAATTCACAAACAATTAATACAAAGTTAAAAAATTGAGGCTTGAGTCCTCTATGTTGAATTAGAAAATGTGGTATCATAGAGTGGTAAATATGTCAAGCCATTGGTTAAGGATTGAAGAAGAGTATAAGAACATATTGCTCATCACCTTCAACTATAGACAATGCCCATAGGGATGATTGTAGGAGAGTTTTAATTCAGGAACTTGGATACTCTGGAAAAGGATCACACCTAAACATCTAGGCTATGTGAGCCTACTAGAATGCAGACACACCTTTAGTACACACCTTTAATCAAATTGAGGGGCAAACAAAGTGAAGAATCAAAGAAAGATTTGACAGAATGAGTCAGGATAGGGTATGCCCAACTGTCATGAGAGACACTACTTAAGAGCAGCCGAGAGAGAGGTCGCTAGACAGTACAGTATAGTACAGTACAGAGGAGGAAGAAAGCACAGTACAGGAATACAGGGATTTCTTAGAGACAGCACAATAGAGTTCAGGAGATAATGATTAAGGGCACAGTCACACAAAGGATGAAGTGGTGTGGAGTTCATATTCACCTGAAAAAGAGAGATTATCATCAGCTGAAAGGCAACAGTTAAGAAAGGAAGGAGATAAGGATTAGATGATATTGAAATGATTGTCCTGAAAATATTGAAGTCACTAGAAAACCTATGAATACATCACAGGAAGAGTCAACGAATCCCACATAAACTAAGAGAAAGGAAACAACTTCCGTGCCAAGGAAGACCACATATCTAGATTACTATGAGAATACTTTGCATGAAAAACTAAGGGCTTTGATGAGTAGGGAGGGAAAGATATGTAGGAGATTCTCTTGTGCAAAGAATGCGTAGGTGGTTATTGTAACAAAGGGAGGAAGAAGGGAAAGAGACATACTCCTCCTTTTGCCATTTGCGCACTTGCCTTTTGAAATAACCTTTACCCCACCATAAGGACAACAAACTGGAACTCCAAAGATCACACACACACACACACACACACACACACACACACACACACACGCTCAAAAATAAAAAGAAAAGTTTTAAAGGAGAAAAGTAAAAAGTATTATCCCTAAAACAGAGGGAAATAGGCAGGATGTTTAACTAAAGGGACATAAGAACAGATTTGTTGAGAAAGTATGTACTATGTTTCTTTTGCTTGTATGCGCTTTCTTCAGGGATTTTGTTGTCTTTGGAGTGAATTGAAAGCCTCTATGTGTGTGCTTTGGTCTCTATCATTCCAAATGGTTTTGGACTCCTGTCTCTCATATATATGGAGTGAGGATTCAAACACACACACATGCACACACACACACACACACACACACACACATATGTATACATATACTGTCAGCTTGACTGGATTTAGTATCACTTCTGATTGGCACATCTAGGCATTTGAGTGGCCCTTTCCAATGAAGTTTATCTATTTATTTAATTATTTTTGTATCTTAGTTTCTTTTTTTAATTTTTTTCTTTTATTAATTATACTTTATTCACTTTGTATCACCCCTGTGGCTCCCTCCCTCCTCCTGTCCCAATCTCTTCCTTCCTCCACCCTCTGCATGAATGCCCCTCCCCAGGTCCACTGATAAGGGAGGTCTTCTTTTCCTTCCTTCTGATCCTAGTCAATTAGGTCTCATCAAGAGTGGCTGCATTGTCTTCTTCTGTGGCCTGGTAATGCTGCTTCCCCCTTAGGGGGAGGTAATTAAAGAGCAGGCCAATCAGTTCATGTCAGAGATAGTCCCTGTTCCTATTACAATGGAACCCACTTGAAAACTGAACTGCCATGGGCTACATCTGTGCAGGGGTCTTAGGTTATCTACATACATAGTCCTTGGTTGAAGTATCAGTCTCAGGAAAGACCCCTGTGCTCAGAATTTTTGGTTCCATTGAAGTTTAAATAAGGAGAGAAGACCTATTCTAAACATAGGTAGCACTACTGTACGGGATTTGGATCCAGAATGAAGAAAAGGGTGAAATGAAAAAGTAGAATCTGTGAACTTTGATGAGTTTTACACTACGGAGATGTGACTAAGTAAACTCATAATGCAACTGTCTTTGTTTCCTTGCCCATGGTGGGCTCTATCTCCTAAAGCCATATTAATTAATTAATTAACTTGAATCAGGCAATGAGAAGAGTATGAAACTCCAAGTATTTGAATGCTAACTCCCAGCTGAAGTAAAGGAGATACTCATCCACTATGGTTCATGTCTGAGAATTCACTGCACAGTTTTTTTTTAATTTTTTTAATTCTTTATTAATTACACTTTATTCATTTTGTATCCCCCATGTGGTTCCCCCCTTCTCCTGTCCCAATCTCTCCCTTCCTCCACCCTCTGCATGCATGCCCCTCCCCAAGTCCATTGATAGGGGAGGTCTTCTTTTCCTTCCTTCTGATCCTAATCAATTTCAGTCTCATCAGGAGTAGCTGCATTGTCTTTTTCTGTGGCCTAGTATTGTTGCTATCCCCTCAGGGAGAGGTAATTAAAGAGCAGGCCAATCAGTTCATGTCAGAAACAGTCCCTGTTCCTATTACAATGGAACCCACTTGGATACTGAACTGCCATGGGCTACGTCTGTGCAGGGGTCTTAGGTTATCTCCATGCATAGTCCTTGGTTGGAGTATCAGTCTCAAGAAAGACCCCTGTGCTCAGATTTTTTGGTTCTGTTGCTCTCCTTGTGGAGTTCCTGTCCTCTTGTTAAAAAGCTCAATCCCTATCCATAAAGGCAAAGAGGATGAACATCAGAAGAAGGAGAAAAGAAGGAACAAGTCAGGAGCCTGAAATAGAGGACCTTTGAAAGGCTCTGCCCTGCAGACTATCATTGCAGATGCTGAGACTTATGGGCAACCTTTGGGCAGAGTGCAGGGAATCTTATGAAAGAAGTGGGAAACAGTAAGAACTCTAAGGTTTTCATTCAGTTCTGAGCATCATCCTTCAATTACATTTAGCAAACATTATGCATGATGTTCAGCTACAGGAAGCAGAGGACAAATGCATGTTGTCATAAAAAGAAATGTAGGTAAATGTATTATGAGTCACAATAATAGATACAGAAGGCCACACTGACTGAAAAGGCACAAATGAACTATGTGATGGTTGAATTTCCCTACATGTTGATTTGAGTGGTGGTCTCAAGAAAAACATTGGTGCAAATGACTTCAGGAAATAAAGCACTGAAAAAAAAATTTTTAATCTATATAATGTTTTGAAGTATAAAAATACACCCAAATTGCAAATTGTGAAAAATATACCAGTCCCTTAGATTTCTTTGAAATATCAGAAAAGAATCTCAGAAAAACCCTGTGCCCAAATATTTTTGGTTCTGTTGCTCTCCTTGTGGAGCTCTTGTTCTCTCCAGGTCTTACTATCTCCCACTTATTGTGTAAGTTTCCCTGTACTCTGCCGAAAGGTTAGCCATAAGTCTCAGCATCTGCTTTGATACCCTGCAGGGCAGAGCCTTTCAGAGGTGCTCTGGGCAGGCTCCTATCCTGTTCCCTGTATTCTCCTTCTGATGTCCATATTCTTTGCCTTTCTGAATGGGGATTAAGCATTTTAGCCAGAGTACTCCTTCTTGATTAATTTCTCTAGGTGTACAGATTTTAGTATGTTTATCCTATATTACATGTTTAATATCCCCTTATGTATGAGTATATACCCTGTGTATCATTCTGCTTCTGGGATACCTCACTTGGGATAATCTTTTCCAGTTCCCACCATTTGCCTGCAAATTTTATGATTTCCTTGGTTTTTATTGTTGAGTAATATTCCATTGTGTAGATGTACCACAATTTCTGCATCCATTCCTCAGTTGAGGGACATCTGGGTTGTTTCCAGCTTCTGGTTATTACAACTAAAGCTGCTACAAACATGGTTGAGCAAATGTCCTTGTTGTGTACTTGAGCCTCTTTTGGATATATGCTCAGGAGTGGTATGGCTGGATCTTGGGGAAGCACTATTCATAGTTGTCAGAGAAAGCGCCGGATTGATTTCCAGAGTGGTTATACAAGTTTACATTCCCACCAGCAGTGGAGAAGGGTTCCCCTTTCTCCACAACCTCTCCAGCATGTGTTGTCACTTCAGTTTTTGATCTTGGCCATTCTGATGGGTGTAAGGTGAAATCTCAGGGTTGTTTTGATTTGCCTTTCCCTAATGGCTAATGAGGTCGAGCATTTCTTTAAGTGCCTCTCTGCCATTCGATATTCCTCTACAGATAATTTTGTTTAGCTCTGTTCTTCATTTTTTAAGTGGATTACTTGGTTTGCTGCTTTTCAGCTTCTTTAGTTCTTTATATATACTGGATATGAGTTCTCTGTCAGATAAAGAGTTGGTGAAGATTCTTTCCCAATCTGTAGGCAGTTGCTTTGTTTTGATGACGGTGTCCTTTGCTTTGCAGAGGATTTTCAGTTTCATGAGGTCCCATTTATTGATTGTTGCTCTTAGAGCCTGTGCTGTTGGAGTTCTGTTCAGGAAGTTTTCTCCTGTACCAATGAGTTCTAGGGTATTCCCCACTTTTTTTTCTAGTCGATTTAATGTGTTTGGTTTTATGTTGAGGTCTTTGATCCACTTGAGCTCCGTGCAGGGTGATAAGTATGGATCTATTTTTATTTTTCTACATGTAGACATCCAGTTGGACCAGCACCATTTGTTGAAGATGCTATCTTTTTTCCATTGTATAGTTTTGGCGTCTTTGTCAAAGATCAGGTGTCCATAAGTGTGTGGGTTTATTTCTGGGTCCTCTGTTCGGTTCCATTGATCCACCATTCTGTTTCTATGCCAGTACCATGCAGTTTTTAAAACTGTTGCTCTATAGTACAACTTAAGATCCGGGATGGAGATACCTCCAGAAGATCTTTTATTGTAGAGGATTGTTTTAGCCATTCTGGGTTTCTTGTTATTCCATATGAAGTTGAGAATTTTTCTTTCCAGGTCTGTAAAGAATTGTGTTGGTAATTTGATGGGAATTGCATTGAATCTGTAGATTGCTTTTGGTAAGATGGCCATTTTTACTATGTTAATCCTGCCAAGCCATGAGCATGGGAGATCTTTCCATCTTCTGATATCTTCTTCTAATTCTTTCTTCAGAGACTTGAAATTTCTTTCATACAAGTCTTTGACTTACTTGGTTAGGGTTACTCAGAGGTACCTTATATCATTTGTGGCTAAGAATATGTTTCTTTAAGAAACTATTTTTAGCAGTGTTTGAGAATTAAGTTTTTCATGGTACAATATGATGGAACTCTAAAGATCTCATTCAGTTGCTTAGTTTTAACTGATAGTCTTCATCAATATTCTCATGCATGAGTGCCTCATAAATTCTCTTCTAGGAATAAAGGGCTTGGAAAATTCCACGTGGATTTTTACACCATTCTCACTCCACCATATTTTAATGAGGTGTATCCTCTTCCTTTCTCCATCTGTTTTTCAGGAAATTTATTTATTGCTTCCTTTTTTTTCCTTTTCTTTTTTCTTGATGAAGGACACTGGCAGACACCCATGCTAACTAAACAACTACATTGTGCACGAAAGAACTAAGCACTAAAGAGTTTTAGAGTAAGAAAATGCATATGAATTGAGTAGAATCTAAGAGTTTATATGGCATAGTGTACTAGAGGTAGAAATAAACCAAAGACGTAGTATAATAAATGATGTATTGTTACCAATTTCTGGTAGCTGTGTCCTCATTACAATTGGGAAGGAGATCAATTGAAAGGCAAGGAACATCTGCTCCTTTGGTCACCTAGAGCAATACATTACTAGAATATAAAGGTATGATTATGTATCTTTCTATGGATATGTTGCCGACAAAGTATGTTCTCCTTTGAAAATGATATCCTAAGTATATATAAGTTTCTCAAAATATTTTAAAGTCATAAGGTAGTTTTAATCTAATTTATTTGTTGATATGCTTTGCAATCCTCCATTTAAAATAACTTTATTGTAGTTTGATTTACATACTTAAACTGCTCTTTTCCATTTCTTTTAAATTACATACATTATCTGTTGATTTTTGGAATGCGTATACCAGTGCTACCACAATAAATTTTACACTGATTCCCTGAGTTTTTCTTGGTCTACCTAATATTTAGCTGTGGGTCTCTGCATTTGCTGGTATCAGTTCCTGGATGAAACCGCCTTGATAACAATTATGGTAGGCTCCATTCTACCAGTAGAGCAGAATATAATTCATGCCATAGATTCTCTGTTGATACACACACACACACACACACACACACACACAATTGTGATGTATTATGCACACACACCACTAGGAAAACATCTAGCTCCTCATGTATGTGTTACACTATGGTACCAACCATTTTAAGGAACAGATATTTTAAAGGTATTGGGACTGATACTTTGAAACTGTACACATTTAAGGTCTAGCAGATGCAACTGGATCTAAAATGCTTCTCATCTCTGCTCCTGGGCTCCAAGCTTTTAACAGTCACCTTTACAATTTAATTCTCCTCTGTGAGAAAGAAATGGATGTTAGCAGAACTCTGGAGACCTTAATATGCTCAGGTCTTCACCATCCAGGTCTTTGGCCGTTGCCCTCCAAATGCTGCATAGGAGCCAGAAAATCATTGTTATAAGACTGGGAAACTGAAGTCATTTTATAATTCAAATTTATTTGCTAAAATAGGTAACCTTTGCTACCCAGATCCTCTAACAGTCACAGTTATGTGAGAAAAACAAATTCACATATATTACCACAGTGCCATTTGGCCACTTATTGAATACTGTAACAAAGAAAAGCTCAAGTATAGAAAATGGAGAACCATTATAGTGTACGTTTTAACAACCAAGCCATATGTCAAAACCTAATGTCATGAATGAAAATCTCATATTTCACAAAATACTTATAATAATTACTCATATAAAATTCAACAGAGAGCTGAAAGTCCTCAATACATGGCACAGAATACCAACCCTGAATTTAAAGAATCAAAGCTATTAGATTTGATAACTTTGGAGAGCAGAACATATTCACATTACCATTACTGTGTTGACCGCATTGCTGCTACAACTAAAAACCTTTTTTTATCTATTACATGCACCTTAATTCATGTACATTAATTATACTTCAACAAAACTGACATAATTTTGCTCATCCTCACTAGCAAGGTATGTGTCCTAATTTTATTCGTGATGCTATGATAAAATATCCATGCAAAAACAACATCAAGAAGGAAGGGTCTATTGAGCCTACGATTCTAAGGTACAGTCCATTACTGCAGGAAAGTCAAAGAGGACAGGAAATTGAAGTAGGTAGTCACATTATATCAGTAATCAAGGGTGAAGAGAAATGAGTCACTGCAATCTGTCCTCCTTTCTTGGGCTTTGGCAGATTTCTCTATTATTAGGCACTCCAGGAATCCTAGGCCTAGAGAATGATGCTTCCCACAGTGGGCTGTGTCTCCCACACCAACTAACTTATCTAAGGCAGATTTGTCCATAGACCAATCCAATGTGTATAACAAACAACAGTTCTAGGTGGTGTCAGGTTGACAAAGCAAACCATCAGAATATGTAAAAAGACACAAGGAAAAGAAGAAAGTGGTCAGTTATTGGTTGTAAAAAAATGATGTAAACAAGAGAATGGCATTGTAGTGTCTGTTAGCACAGCAAAGTGGCTCTAGGTAACAAAATTTATTGTGAAGTAAAAAAAAAAAAACTGAGGAAATGCTTTTTTAGTGTTCGAAAAGCAAAGAAAGTGAGGTATGTGTGATAAAACTCTGTTTGTATAGTCACACAATCTATGTTTAAATCCCAAGAGAGCGAGCAGGGTAGCTTTGTGGCAAAGTGCTTGATGTACTAGCTTAACAGGATAAATTCAATGCCCAGTTCCTACACAAAGGTGGAAAGCAAGAACTGATTACATAAATGTATTTGCTACCCGCCGTATACACTCCATAGTATGTATGCTCCACAATACTAATAAATAAAAGTAAAAAGTAAATGCTTCAGAAATATCACACTGCACCCCATATGTGTATCTAATTGTTATGCTTTGATTAAAATGAAATGTAAGCCTATGCAAGATGACTGAAAGTGGGCTGAGCTGTTAAAATTCCAAGGCTTGCTCCCAGCGGCCTCTCCTTCCAGCTGTGGCTCACATCCTAAGGGCTTTGCAACCTTACATTACTAGAGCAACGTGCTCAAACACATACCCTGACAGTACAGTTAACTGGATAACCACAGCTGTGATGCTCACTGGACATGAATGTAAAGCTGGAATAGTTTCTCCTAAATGCCCTTCACAGCCAATGACTTTCTGTTCATATAGTTATAGACACATGAAATTTCTTTCAAAAGTACATTATTTTTAACCCCTGGTATATCTTCAACCATTTAGTACTTGTGTACAGTACATAGTACTGTAAAGAGGCTTCGAGAAAGGCCAAGAGCTATGACTGTAAAATATTCTTTATGGGGACACACAGGATCTGCCTTGGTCCTGCACCACGGACCAATCTTTATTTCAAGTCCTACATTAAAGGTGAACTTCTTTGCAGTCTTCACTGTAATATCATTTGTAGTCTAAAGAATTTCACTTATCATGGTAAGTTCAATTATCTGGCAAAAAAGTAATTTTGAACAGATTGTGGTAGAAAATAGAGACCTGTATATATAAGCGTACAATGAAAGCCATAATATATATGTTGTAGTGAAAACATTGAACATCGCTTTTTCTTGTTTTACACACAAAATAATAAGTGTTTAGTATATAGAAACCAGTTTTTTTTTTACAAATGTTTGAAATAAAATATAACCATACCATAAATGTTTTTGAAGGTATTTCTGATTTTTTTTTTTACAGTTAGATATAGTATAAACAGACAAAAGCCAATGCTAATATATAAGTTCACCAGAGAACACACATGAATACCCTTTTTCAGCTTTAAGCTGAAAAGAAAGCCTTTATGTCAGGGCAGAGGCTGCATGGGGAACTTGCCCAAGTCATGCAGCCCAGATCCTCACTGTTCTTTGTAGTTTATGTGCAAAACAATTTCCTGGTTGACACGAACAGTTAGCAAGGACCAGAACTACAGAAAAAAGAGCGTGGTCAGTACATTTAGGGACTTTCCTGCATCCTGGATCTATGAGCCAGGTCTTTCATGGATTAGGTCTTTGGCCCTGCTTCAGCACATGTTGGGACTCTTCTGCTGGGTTTTAAAGTTAGAATGATGCCTCTAACATGGGGGCTAATTGTGCTAAAAGACTGGGGGCCAATTACACCAGAAGGTTTAAAATAAGACATCAAAATAAAAAATATATACCCTGAAAAAGAAAAAAAAACAACAACAACAACAACAAAAAAACACCTTACTGTCTCATTCTGAGGAACACAGTTCCCTCTGGCCTCCTCTTCTGCAGGGTTTCCTGAGCTCTGTTGGGAGGGATTTTCTCATTTAAGGGCATATGATGTGTTTTAATCTCTACCAGGAACAAACCACTTTGAGGACTCATACCAAACAGGCAAGAAATATACCTGGAATCCTATAGTTTTCATTATACTTGAGAAGAAAAACCAAGTCAAATAACACGTACATTTGAAGCCCCTACTTCTGTTATGTCTGATACCATTCTATCCACCAAAGCTAGCCACATGACTAGGCTTAGATTCAACATGAAAACAGGGTATATACTTTCTGAACAGGACAGGAAAATGAGTGACTATTACTGTGCATAAATAAAAGCCATCATGGAGTAAGTTTAATGCAATGCATAGGCTCTTGAAAATAACCTGAAACAGGAAAGTTTTACTATTTTTCATTTTTAAATATTAATAAAAGAACCAAAGAAGAAATACATCATCTTCAATTCAGCATAGGGAAAACGTGGTAATGAGGTCATAACTATTACTGTCCATTTGCCTCTAGCTAACAAAGAGATTAAGAGAATTATAAACTACACCAGATGTCAGGTAGGGAGCGATTAATGAGTCTCAGCGAAGTGAAACTGCTGACGACATCTGAAAGTGTAGAGATATTATAAAGCGGCACCAAAAATGAAGCAGACTCAAGAAAAATGAATAATTTCTCACTCCAAGCCCGAGCCCTCACCACAGCAGCTATAAGACACTTTCCCTATGGATCAAATGAATGATCATGGTCGTGATTATATATAACATTATAAAGTGCAAGAAAGTAAGGACTAAAGGAAAGCATAAAAATATTATTTTAACTTTATGCTTCTTGCGGTTGGTGGAGACGTTTACACAGAAAGGCAAGGACAATTGTCAAAGGCCATAAAATCGAATGCAATAGAGATTATGTGAGTCGGAAGGGCATGGTGAGCTGTATGAGCTGAACTCAAATGTCTCAGAGGTTAGAATGACCGGCATGATATCTAGAATATTCTGTTCCTAACCATAACTGCATTCTGAGAATTTTCTCGATTGCACATCAGTACAGCACATCAGTACATGATCAAGGGCAAGTGGAAGAATTTGTACAGCCAGTAAGTCACTCAAACAACAGGGTTAAATGTTTCATAACATTTCATAACATTTCATAACTTCCATAACATTTCACACACACACACACACACACACGAACACGAGCACACACAATTTTATTGACGTGTAAATGTTTTAAATGGCCTGCCTATATTCATGACTTCTTTGTTTTCTAGCTGTCTCTTCACAAAAGTTTTAAATATTACTTCTATATTTGCTGCTCATTTGTAAAGCCCCTGGTTAGAAGTATTGAAATGCAACACCATAATAGCAAAAGGAGGCAATCGCATGAGGAGGGTGTTTTAGTGAACAGATGAAGAATCTAGACAAAGCCAAAAACTTCCGGTGGGAAAATTATCATCTACTTTAAATATAAATGGACAGGGATCAAAATATAAGATGAACAAAGTCATAGGCCTGAATGTGTGCACCCTTGTCCTGGCTGAATGAAGACACAGATGGGTTTTAAAGAAGAAGACAGAATGAACTACATTAGGAAAAAAATGAACAACACTGTCTTTATATTTGGCATTTTTAAAATTAATTACTATTATTTGTTACAATGTATTCATGAAATACACCATAGAGTCAGGTACGGTCACATGTCACCAAGTGTGTATGGGACTGGAGGTGGCTCAGTGGTTAAAGACACCACATGATTCAGACACTTGACTGAATTTTAAATTCCCAGAAGCCCTGAAAAAAATCCCCTGAGTAATTTCCCACCTGTAATTCTAGCCCTAAAGGCAGAGTCAGGGGATCCCATGAATGACACTGCCTCAGTGGATAAGGTGGAAGAGCAAATGAGAATAGATTATCTCCAGCATCAAACACAAGCCTCCATATCTGCAAACACACACACACACACACACACACACACACACAAGCACAGACACATACAGAGACACATACAGAGACACACATACTTACACAGAAACACATACATACACAGAAACACACATGCACGGATACACACAGATACAGACAAACACACATACAGCGACACACGTATACACACACATACACACATTCACATGAACAGGCACACATACATGCACCTAGTCCCACCCCCCACATTCACACATACACACATACATAGTGAGAATTTGGGGTTCTTTAAAAAAACACAGTTATGTCCCGTGAATATGTTTTTCTTTTCATTCCAGGCGTGGAATATGGAGCTGCTTCAGATTGTCCATGACGCCTAACTATAATTTGACCAACACTCTAGCAAGGGACTGAGTTTACCAGCTGAGTATAGTTTACCTTGATTCTGGGGACTCTTTAGAGGGTCTACAAGGCTACAGAGGCACTCTGGGAGATGCTACTGCCCCAGTCCCTGCCCCTGCTGCTGCTAATTCCTGTTATTGCTTTTTAAATTTTGTATTCATTTATTCAGTTTACATCCTGATTTAAGACCTTCCCTCCTCTCCTCCTGATTCCACCCATTCCTCACCAGCCCCCCATTCCTCACAAAAGGGGAGTCTTCCACTCCCACTGCAGCTCATCAAGTCAAATCAAGCTTGAACAAGTCTTCTTTCCTTCCCCCGTAGTCTGGCCAGGCAACCCCTCCAGGGGGAATTGATCTGTCTTTGTTATAGCCAGAACCTGGAAACAACCTAGATGTCCCTCAACTGAAGAACTGATAAAGAAACTGTTTCACAGTCTCTTTGTTATTGAGAGAAAGTCAGGGACACCATCAGAAAAAAAAACAAAAACAAAAACATTAATTTTGTTAACAATGCAATATATTTGTGTGCACCTTCAAACTTTTTTATTCTCAAAATCAAAATTGATTTAACACTAAATAAATATCAGAACTGAAGCAGTGGCTGGGCGGCTTAGAGAACTTTCAGGAGCGCTGTGAGCCGAAAGTGTGGTTAGAATTTCTGGTAGTCCCATTAAAAAGGACACAAGCAAAAATGATAAAATTAATTTCAGCAACGTATTTTGTGTAACCCGGTGTAAATAAAAAACATTATCACTTAAATATATAATAATGCCAAGTTTATTAAAGGAATTTCGTACAAAAAAAAAAGAAAGAAACTGTTTCACATTTACACAAAGGAATACAACTCAGCTATTAAAAAACAAGGAAATCATGCAATTTGCAAGCAAATGGATGGAACTAGAAAAGATAATCCCAAGTGAGGTAACCCAGACCCAGAAAGACACACATGGCATGTACTCATAAGCAGATTTTAACCACAAAGTACATGATAAACAAACTACAATTCAATTTCTGTATCCATTCCTCAGTTGAGGGACATCTGGGTTGTTTCCAGGTTCTGGCTATTACAAATAAATCTGCTACAAACATGGTTGAGCAAATGTCCTATTGTGTACTTGAGCATATTTTCAATAAATGCCTAGCTGAATCTTGGGGAAACACTATTCCTAGTTGTCTAAGAAAGCACCAGACTGATTTCCAAAGTGGTTGTACAAGTTCACGTTGCCACCTGCAATGGAGGAGGGTTCCTCTTTCTCCACATCCTCTACAGCATTATTGTGACTTGAGTTTTTTATCTTAGGCATGCTGATGGGTCTAAGGTGAAATCTCCGGGTAGTTTTGGTTTGCATTTCCCTGATGACTAAGAATGTTGAGTATTTCTTTAAGTGTTTCTCTGCCATTCTATATTCCTCTACAAGAGAATTCTGTTTAGCTCTGTACCACATTTTTAAAACTGGGTCACTTGATTTGTTGCTGTTTAACTTCTTGAGTTCTTTATATATTCTGGATATTAGCCCTGTCTCATATATAAGTTTGGTGAAGATCCTTTCCCAGTCTGTAGGCTGTTGTTTTATTCTGAGGACAGTGTCCTTTGCTTTACAGAAGATTTTCGGTTTCATGAGGTCCCATTTATTTTACTACTCATCAATTAAAAGCAAGGAAATCATAAAAATTTCAGGCAAATGGTGGGAACTAGAAAAGGTCATCCTGAGTGAGGTATCCTAGAAGCAAAAAGACACATGCTTATAAGTGGATATTAGGCATATAATGTAGGACAAACATACTAAAATCTGTTCACCTAAAGAAGCTAAGCAAGAAGGACTCTGGGTAAGATGATCAATTCTCACTCAGAATGACAAATAGGATAGACATCAGAAGAAGGAGAAAATGAGGAAGAAAACAGGAGCCTACCACAGAAGGCCTCTGAAAGACTCTACCTAGCAGTGTATCAAAGCAGATGCTGACTCATAACCAAACTTTGGGCAGAGTGCAGGGAATCTTATGAAAGAAGGGAGAGACAGAAAGACCTGGAAGGGACAGGAACTCCACAAGGAGAGCAACAGAATCAAATAATCTGGACCCAGGGTTCTTTTTTGAGACTGATAACTCCAACCAAGGACCATTCATAATATAACCTAGAACTCATGCACAGATGTAGCCTATGGCAGCTCCGTCTCCAAGTGGGTATCCTAGTAAGGGGAGCAGGGCTGCCTCTGACATGAACTCAGTGGCCTGCTGTTTGATCAGCTCTCCCTGATGTGGGAGCAACCTTGCAGGCCACAGAGGAAGACAATGCAGCCATTCCTGATAGGCTAGGGTCAGATGGAAGGGGAGGAGGACCTCCCCTATCAGTGGACTTGGAGAGGGGCATGGGAGGAGATGAGGAAGGGAAGGTGGGATTGCGAGGAAATGTGGGAGGGGACAGATGGGATACAAACTGAATAAACTCTAATTAATATATAAAAATAAAAATTTAAAAAGTAATATAATTCACAGATCCAAAGAAAATAAGTAACAATGAAGATCCAAGGGAGGATGCTTTAATCTTATGCAGAAAGGGGAAAGAGAATAAAGAGATGAAGTGGTTGAAGAGAGGGAACAAGGTAGGAAAGGCTACTAAATGATTGTGGAGACTGGACCTGGAGAAAAGTGTGGCAGGACAGAGGGCCAATAGAGAGAAGAGAAACAATGGGTGGGCTCATCTCTATGCACCTGCTGCTGCTTTTGCTATTGCTGGATTTATGGTTTCTGACTAAAGAGATTCTGAGGATGAAGATTGGACTTGCCCCAAAGAACCTGATGCCCCTAATCAGCATTAAGGGTTTTAATGAGGTTTATTCCTTTCCCCTCTTAGCCTTCTTTCTTTCATGCCTAGTGTTTGAGGGGTCGGGATGCGGTTTGGAAGGAATTGGGCTGGAAAAGTGTGGTAGTTGCCAAAAGTACAGCTGCACACACAGAGGCGCACACACACACACACACACACACACACACACACACACAAACACACACAAACACACGCAAGCACACACTCTCACTGGAAAAAGAAAAGTCAGTTAAAATAAAAAGTTAGGTTTATACAATACTTTTTTTTTTTTTTAGTTTTTCTGTTTGTTCATTATCTGAGGTGCTTTTTCATTTATTAAATGAACCAACACTGTTACAAACAGTGGACTGAACACTCTTACTGAGGAAATTAAAATAGAACCTTATAAATTTTAAGGAAATAATTGCTCTGTTCTGGGGAGTAGTCTTTAATTTTGTAGAATAAGAGAATGAACAAAAAGAAATTAAATGTGAAAAGAGGCTTATTTCTAAATAAATGTTTCATGTCTCAGGTGGTATTTGCTGCTCTTTAAAGGACATTTACATTTCTATAATGATCTCTACCTTTAAAGGTTTATTGCCTTAATCAAAATATTCATTAGAGGAAAAATGTTCATTCAATGCTAAATCCTGTAGCTACGTTTTGCATATTTAAATCTAATATAAATTAAAAATTTCTCCAGTTATATAAATAAAAGTCATCAGTGAAGAGAAAATGTAATGTGATGAGCATATATTGCCCTGAATTTTAATTATTATGAACTTGGACTCTTTTTACCTTTTATAAATATGTATTCTTAGGCATATAAACAGTAAAAATTGAGAATAATAAGTTACTTAGCTAGATAACACAAAATAATGTTTAACTTCTGCACTGTTTTATTTACTACTATATGTAAAGTAGAATATTTGTAAAAGTTCTAATGTTTTTGAAGATTATTAGTTTTTGATACTTTGAAATTAAACTTGTTTTGTTGTTGTTGTTGTTAATTTTCAATTTATTGACACTGCCAAGTAAGGAGGTCCTAAGGAAATAAATAACCTTAATGCACTTACTCCAAGGTGAATTTTACACTCTCAATGTCTATTTTTTTTTAAACCTTTGAAATAGTGGCCATAAATTTGAAGGAGAATACAAAGAAACTTATGGGAAATTTAGGAGTGTAGGAAGGGAAAAGAGATACTTTGTAATTAAAATAAAAGTTCAAAAATAAATAAACAACAACAACAAAAACATTTTTAAATTTTTTATTAATTACACTTTATTCATTTTGTATCCCCCCATAGGTCCCTCCCTCCTCCCCTCCCAATCCCACCTTCCCTGCCCTTTCTGCATGCATGCCACACCCCAAGTCCACTGATAGGGAGGTTCTTCTCTCCTTTCTGATCTTAGTCTATCAGTTCACATCAAAAGTGGCTGCATTGTCCTCTGCTGTGGCCTGGTAAGGCTGCTCCCCACCAGGGGGAGGTGATCAAAGAGCAGGCCAGTCAGATTATGTCAGAGGCAGTCCCTCTTCACATTACTATGTAACCCACTTGGACACTGAACTGCCATGGGTTACATCTGTGCAGGGTTTCTAGGTTATCTCCATGAATAGTCCTTGGTTGGAGTATGAGTCTCTGGGAAGTTCCCTGTGTTCAAATTTTCTTGTTCTGTTGCTCTCCTTGTGGAGACAATGTCCTCTCCAGCTCTTACTATTTCCCAGTTCTTACATAAAATTCCATTCACTCTGCCCAACAGTTGCCCATCAGGCTCAGCATCTGCTTTGATAGTCTGTAGGGCAGAGGCTTTCAGAGGCCTTCTGTGGTAGGTTCCTAGTTTGTTTCCTGTTTTCTTCTTCTGGCTTTCAGAAGCCCTCTGTAGAACATTTTAAGGACACAACTTCATAGCAAAATCCCTGCTCCTCTGGCTTTGGCAGTCTTTCCTCCCCTTTCCCACAAAGATGCTTGAGCCTTAGATGTAGGGGTTGTTTGTAACAAAGGGGTAAGATTAGGATGCAGATGCTGGAATTGGGATCTATGACTAGAAGAAAATATCTCTGAGCTACAGGAACAGTGTCCCATGTATTTATAGAAAACCTATACAAACTATGATATCAGAGTATGTGATGATGGTAAACGTATTCAGAAAATACCCCAAAATTCTTCTAACTGTTAATAATGATATGTGTTCTTGTGGTACACTATCTCCTATATATGCATACATATATGTATATATACATACATGTATAACTGTATGCAATATATTAGATATATTTTGCATGTATACACATAAGAAAGAGATGAATGAATAGGATATTGTAACAGTTACTTTCCTCGTTGCTGTAATAAAAATACCCTGAAAAAAGCAACTTAAGGAAGGGAGTAATTTGAGGATGCAGTCCTCAAATGCAGTCCCCTGTGGTAGGGACATCATAGCCATACAAGCTGGAGGCAGCTGGTCCTGTTGTGCCTATACTCAGGACACAGATACAGGTGCATGCCAGTGCTCATCAGATTTTTTTTATAAAGTCCAGGACTCCAGACCACAGAATAGTATTGTCTGTTGTTAAGGTAGGTCTTCCAATCTAAATTAACCTCATCTAGAAAATTCCTCACAGAGCTGCCCTCAGGTTTGTTTCTATGGTGATTTTAAATATTGTTCAGTTGACAAATATAATTTAACAACTACAGATACCATTAACTTTGGGCGATGTAACCCATTCTAGGGAGTCAGTCACGAGCATTTAATCTGAAAAACACATGGTATTAAAAAAGAGTAGAATGATAATATAGAAGCAGAGGACGTGGTGAAGACCCGTGCAGGCCTTGCACATGCTGCTTCAGTCTCTGTGTGTTCATCTGAGCCTTGACCACTTAATTTAGGAGCCATTCCTCTCCTGGGGTCCACTATCCCCTCTGCCCTTCCACTCTTTCCACCTCCTTGTCTATAGGATCCCCTGAGTTCTGAGGGTATGATTTAATGAAGACCTCCTCTTTAGAGCTCAGTGTTGCAAGATCTCCTTGTCCCCTGTGTAATGTTTGGTTTGGGATGGGGAAATTGTAATCTGGATTTATTGCATGAGAAAAAAAAACATCTATTTTCAATAAAGGATGAGAAAAGTAAGTATAGCTTTCTTTGGACAGAGATAAGTCATTATATAGGAGTAAAATTCTTCGCATGGCTGTGCTGACATGATATGTAAAGACATAAGTTTATATTGTTATATACTCCTGGTTATTGGGCACACTACTGAAATTCCTGTGTATCATATAGCCTTATCAATTGGACCACAACCTGTGACAAAATGAATTCTCAATTCTGGAACATGGATGAACTATGTAAGCCAACTGGAAAACACAAACACATGCCCCAAGTGTTGTATTCATTCATTATGGTGGGTTTCTTTTTCCTTCTTGCATTTTTTTTTAATACAGAGTTTTCTGGGCAGTCTTGGCTGTCCAGAACTCACTTTGTATACCAGGATGTTCTCAAACTCACAGTAAATTGCCTGCCTCTGCCTCCCTGACTGCTGAGATTAAAGGCATGAGCCACTCTCCCAGTTGTCTTATTATGTTTATGAAGACATACATTCCTTTTTTGGTGGAAATGATAGTAACAATAGCTAGTGGCATACTAAGTTTACTGTTGATTATGTTTGGTAAAAATAGACATGAAAGTACCAGAGTTTTATGATAGTAACAATTTGAAAAATAAAGGTAGACTGAGCTGTCTATACGCTAAATCTGAGCAGGGGTTTAGGCCCTCTCTATGAAAGGTCTTTGGTTGATGCATCTGTCTCTGCAGTACCCGTGGGCCCAGTTACTTTTTTGGCTTTGTTGGTCTCCCCACAAGGCTCCTGTCCCCCCTTCCATATCTCCCTTCCATAAGACTCCCTGTTCTCTGTCCAGAGTTTGGTTGTGAGTCTCTGCATCTGCTTTGATGACCTGCTGGGTGGTGGTTTTTTTTTTTTTTTTTGTTTGTTTGTTTGTTTGTTTTTAGAGGACATTCTGTTCCCTGTCTTCTCCTACTTCCAATCTCCTGTTTTCCTTTCTGAATGAGAATTAAGCATCTTCCCTAAGGTCCTCTTTGTTGTTTAGCTTGTTTAGGTCTGTAGATTTTAGTATGTTTATCTTATATTACATGGTTAATATCCACTTATAAGTGAATATATACCCTGGATGTCTTTCTGCCTCTTGGATACCTCACTCATCATGATCTTTTCTAGTTCTATCCATTTGCCTGCAAATTTCATGATTTCCTTGTTTTTAATATCTGAGTATTATACCATGGTGTAAGTGTGACACAGATTCTTTATCTATTCTTTGGTTGAGAGACACCTGGGTTGTTTCTAGTTTACCAACTACTATGGATGTAGTTGAGCAAATGTCCTTGTTGTATGGTTGGACATCTTTTGGATATATGCCTAGGAATGGTATAGCTGAGGTAGCACTATTTCTAATTGTCTAAGAAAGTGCCATATTGATTTCCAAAGTGGTTGCACAAGTTTACATTCCCACCAGCAGTGGAGAAAGATTTCCCTTTCTCCATCTCCTCTCCAGCATGTGCTGTCTCCTCTAGTAAAGAGAGAAGAGACCGTCTATGACATGAACTTGGCTGCCTGCAATAGGGTCTTACCATTCTTGAACTAGCCTGACTTATTTGGGGGTTTCCATGGAGTCCCTTTGGCAAACAGTTCAAGTAGATGTAACCCATTACTGGTACTAGATGTCTTATTTGTTGTTAGAGATTTCTGGTTAGGGTTTTTTCTCCCTTGTTATTTCGTGATTCCCTTTAGGTTTTTTTTTCATATATGCATTTATTTAAATGAGTATCTACTATTGTAGCTTTTCTAGAAATTTTAAATAACTACCCAAGGTTGATAAGGTAACATTAATATTTATTATATTTATTTTATTTTATTTTTATAAATATTTTGTCTCCATGTATGTACGACTACCTTATATATACCTCCTATCCAGAAGAGAGACCAGAAGAAAGCAATGGAGCCCCATAAAAGAATAATTATAAATGGTTGTGAGCTGCCTTGTAGATGTGTCACCTGAACCTTGGTTCTTTCTAAGAGAGGTAAGCACTCAGCAATCTCCCTAGCTCTGACTAAGCCTTAGTAAATTCACATTTAATGGACATTAGTTTGATGCTGCCATCATAACATTATTTTAAATACTCACCATATAATGTAGCTATTTTGATTAAGATTAAGAACAAATTGGAGAACAATTTTTTCTACTCGATTTAATTATTTTTTATTTTTATTTTTCACAATTTATTCATTATCTATCCCTATTGAAGCCACCTCCCTCTTCTCCTCCCAATCCCACTTTTCCTCTTTCTCCCCCCCCCACTCCCTTCCCCTAGTCCACTGAAATGGGGAGTTCTCCTCCTTTGCTGTCTGTCCATAGCTTATCAAATCACATCAGGACTGCCTGGAATCTCTTCCCCTGTGGCTTGGTAAGGCTGCATAGCCAGCTTATTTTTTGAAAGGAACAGTGTTTTCTTCTGAATCAACATCTAAATAAATAGGTTCATGTTGTTTCTTCTCAGCTCAAAAGATTCATGTCAATAATAAGTCTTTCATGAAGTAGAGGAAATTAAGACCTACTTTAACACTAGACAGAAAAATCAGAGAATAGATTTAAAAATACTATGAATTTTTGTGAATGTTATACAAATCAATAGCAGTTGAAATTTTTATTTTCTCTCTCTCATTGTGTGTGTCTGTGTGCTTATGTGAGTTTATGTGTACCACACACACTCAGGAATCTGAGGAATCTGGAAAGGGCTATCAGATCTCCTAGAACTGGAGTTATAAATGGCTTCATGCTTCTACGTGCATGCTCAGAACCTAACTTGAGCCCTCTGCAAGGGAGGTAAACACTCTTAACTACTGAGCTATCTCTCTAATCCTCCAACAACTATTTAATGTATGTAGTTTATTGAGTACTTTGGATAGGTATTGTGCTTTTTTTCATAAGTAATACATATAGAAAAATACAAAATATGTGTTTATAGAAAAAACTAATACAAAGAAAATAAAGTATGCTGTTTAATGTCAGGTTGAGCACCTAGCACTTATATTTTAGATGAGCATAAAAATCCTATTTTTATAACCATAGTTTCAGTTTATGCATTTATATGGAAATACACTTGGTGGCAAAACAGATACACCTGCATTTCTTTTCATTAAAGTGAAAATCTGTAGGTATTTGTGTGTGTGTGTGTGTGTGTGTGTGTGTGTGTGTGTGTGGTACATGCTTATGAACAATTGCTTTCAAGTGCTACACACTGATAGACCCAATTCTAATCAAGGTAGAAAAATATTACACAATATTAATGATTCAGATCAAATCAAAATCAAGTCACTGTAATTAAAAGGACAGCTTTTTATATTATATCTGCTTATGGTATATATTGTTCATTGCTTAAAATGCATCTTTATTAAACTTTTATTTAGAGTGAAAGATATTTACTCTTATTTGGGTTTATGTATCTAACATTTATCTTTTTGTATCTATCTAGCTATCTATCTCTCATCTCTATCTATATATCATTAATCTATCATCTGTCTTCTAAAATCTATCTATCTATCTATCTATCTATCTATCTATCTATCTATCTATCTATCTATCTGAGACCCTGCTACTAAGGTCAAAGTCTGGCACTTCCTGGTAGCTTCTGAACTCAGTGAATAAAAACAGACTCCTTTTCTCAGTGGGCTTCCCTTTTTGCCTGATCTGGGGAACCCCAGGTCTTATGAGGGGCATCACACGGCCCTCAGGGAGATTATAAGCCCAACATCTTCTTGTAAATAGACCCTATCAGCAAGCACCTGGGGATTTCTGGAAACATCCACCCTATGCTAATAAGATGCCTTGGCTTTCAACCAATGACCTTTAATCAAGCCTGGAGGTTCTCCCCAACTCATAGGATAATTAAGGACTGCTTTCCCTCTTAATGATAGGGATATTTTATTACATGTAAATCAAGTATCCCTGGCACTTCTAGCTCCAGCAAATCAAGCACATTCACCCTTGGAAACCCTCCCACTAGCCAAGGGTTATAGGCCCTTTATTTACAAAATAAAGTCTCTCAATCCACTACTCCACCCTGACCGCCTGAGATTTACTATTTATTCTAGGGGAAGAAGGGCTCCCTGAAGAATCACTGCTGAAGTCCCCAAGATTGGTTGCCAGTTAGTCAGCCATATGCCTGCTGGCTGACACAATGCAGAACTGCCTAGGCAGCTGTTGAGCTGTGTACTGCTAGAACTGCATCTCACCAGACAGATCATTTTCTGTGCAACCCTACCATTAATATAGCAGCTAAATCTAAGGACTAAAACACTATGGTATCACCACAGGATTTTGGAATGGCCGAGTTTCCACTGCCCAATCTTATCTTAAAAGAGCTAACTGTAAACAAAACCCAATGGAGAACTCATTTACCCAGGGAGACCTCCCTTAACACATGGGCCTCACCCCATGAGCTCTAGCCATTCCTGAGAGAAATGGAACCTTTGATCTTGGGGGGTTCCTCTGTTCTAGTCCGGAAGCAAACAATGCCTGGACTGACTGGACTGCAGGAGAAACTACCATGTACGTTTCTCACCTGGCAGCTCAGTGTCAAGAAATGCAGTAGCCCAGCTGCACTACAGCACAGCACAGGCTACCACCAGACTTGGAACTACATATCTATTCATCATATCTACCTATCTATTATATATGTAACTAAAGATAGATAATAGCTGTAGATAGATTAGATTGAGGTATAGTTATAGGCATAGAAGATAGAAATAGAGATCATGAGTCTATGATGATGAACTCTGGTAAGGTCTTTCAGGACTTCCCAATGTTTTGCCAGCTTGCCTCAGACATGACTCAGTTTTTACTAATGAGAACTAAGTGGAAGTCGTCTGGAGCCAAAGACAAAGGAACTTGTGAATATTTTTTTTTCTAATAAAAGATTTGAAATGATGGGGATTGCTGGTGTTTTGGTATCCATCTTCCTGCTGAGGACTGGGCTATGTTTCTAGAGCCGTAATAGCAATTTTGTGGCTTTGAGACAGGCAGCATTAGAAAGAGCCAGAAAAGCTTAAAGATGCCAGCTTTACACGACTGGTTCATTTACTGTTTGGTTTTGTTATATTAGCAAGAATACATTTAAGATGATGAGGTTGGGTTCCTGATATTTGCTGTCACAAATCATCATGACTGATTCAGTTTATAAATTATGTGTCTCAGAGTCATAAGGACATTAGATAGTTGATTTAAAGTTTTCATAAGCAATGATGGATTTTCTTACAAATGCTGAAGTTTTAGGCTCTCAGTGTAATATTGTCATGTGCTGCATTATTCTCATTTTGTTCCTGCATGACTTCACTTGGAAAAAAAGAAAGCATAGCTATTAAAATATTAATATTAATCTCCTTAGTAAGGGGTGTGAAAATGTGGAATTCCATTAGCTTAGTCTTTCATTTAACTATGTCATTTCCTGCTGCTCTGTATTTTCATAGTAATTTAAAATATGCCATGTTTAGAATCATTTAGATAGCTTTGCTGTAGAGGAGACTACATTTGAGAACCTACATTTGCATTTCTTTTTATAATTAAGTGATATTCAATGGTGCTTTAAAATGATGTCATTTCACTTTTGATATCTTAACAACCAGCATTTTACAGATTGCCTTAATGTCAAAAACACATTTCTGCTACTTTTTCACATTTGATTTCCTTTAAATTCCTATAACAAAACTTCTAACTAGAAAATATTTTTTTTCTGCTAAAAGATAATTTTCAGAAAGTAATGACACCGGTCGTGTGCCTCAGTCCTTCAGAACTGCCAACAACTTTTACATGGCATCTCTCAGGTTGCTCAGATGCTGTATGCTAGTGACTAGCTGAGTCACAAGTCATTAGCAGCAAGGGCGACAGAGATAATGGAATATGTTTGCCAAAACATTTGTTAATTTGCAATTCATTTGGACCCAGTGACTGTGCTCAATGGATTGTGGCAGTACAGATGCTTGCCACTTCTAAAGCTGGCCCTTGAAAATACATTTCTCCATTCTCTTTCCTCCACTGGTTTTCCATTGTTATCATAGGGTGATGCTGAAGCCACAAGTGCTGAAGCTGTAAGATATGAGTAGCCTTGCTCTTACAGGAGCTGCTTGGCCATAACTATCTACCACATACGTGCCAAGAAATGTAGGTGAGAACACTGTCTGAATGAGGAATAACATTTCTTCAAAATCCATGAATCCATTGAGAGTGAAAGTTTGTTTTATTATAGTAGCTATTAGATTAAATATCTCTTACTACAGAAGAAATTGTCTTAAAACAGTGGCTCAACACAGCTAACCCAACAGTTTGAGAGTGACCAAGCTGGGTTGAAATTTCAGTGCCACCTGAGCATATAGTCTATGGAGGATTGTCCTTGCAGTAAAAGCCTCCATTTGCAAGCTTGTCTATAAGGCTGCTTGGCTATAGTGCTCATTTCCTCACCAAGAAAGCATCTCTCTCCATGGTGCTATTGGTGACATGAAGCTAGTTGCACAGAGTGACTGAAGAGAGAAAGGGGAATAGAGAGAGGGAGAAAATTTGTAGACAACCATGTATGAGCTCTATTATTTTAATTCCATCTGCTCAATTATGCTACATCATAATTTCTGCTATAGATTTCTAGGTAGATGGGCCAATTGTGGAATAAGATAGAAGACCACTGAACAGAGTTACAGAGGGTAAGAACTGTTGGCATGATTTATTAAGGCTAGCTCACCCACTGATATTAAACACCCAAAGTATTATAAGGAGTAGCAAACATAGAAAAATGATTAAAATTACTATAGAATAAAATAGTATATTTACTTATATGACGGACTAAACTCTGCGATGTTTTGCCTTAAATTTTTTATTCTCCATTGTTAGAAAAACTTATGTACTAAACTCTAATTTTTTAATTTTAATTTTAATTTTTAATTTTTTTCTTTTTTTAAATGTTATTTTATTTTATTAATTACACTTTATTCACTTTGTATCCCCCATAAGCCCCTCCCTCCTCCCTTCCCAGTCCCACCCTCCCTCCTCTTTCTGCATGCATGCCCCTCCCCAAGTCCACTGATAGGGGAAGTCCTCCTCTCCTTCCTTCTGATCTTAGTCTATCAGATCTCATCAGGAGTGGCTGCATTGTCATCTTCTGTGGCCTAGTAAGGCTGCTCCCCACTCAGGGGGAGGTGATCAAAGAGCAGGCCAATCAAATTATGTCAGAGGCAGGCCCTCTTCCCATTACTATGGAACCCACTTGGACACTAAACTGCCATGGGCTACATCTGTGCAGGGGTTCTAGGTTATCTCCATGCATGGTACTTGGTTGGAGTATGAGTCTCTGGGAAGACCCCTGTTTTCAAATTTTCTGTTGCTCTCCTTGTGGGGTTCCTGTCCTCTCCAGATCTTACTATTTCCCACTTATTACATAAGATTCCATGCACTCTGACCAACAGTTGGCCATAAGGTATATACTCACTCATATAGACATATAACATAAGATAAACCTACTAAAATCTGTACTTCTAAAGAAACTAATCAAGAGAGAGGACCCTGACTAAAACACTCAATTCCCATCTCCAAGGGCAAAGAGGATGAACATCAGAAGAAGAAGAAAGCAGGAAACAATCTAGGAACCTGCCACAGAGGGCCTCTGAAAGGCTCTGCCCTGCAGACTATTAAAGTCTAATTTTAAGCAAACGTAAAATATGACTATTTTGAGGGAAGTTTTGAAGTTAATCAGAATTGCAAAACATCAGATTTAGCTAATATTTGTTGTTTACTAAGTATTTTTGCAAGTAATTTGGCATGCAAACAGTGCTTTTAGATGAGCAGATCTCTGATTGCAACGCTTGCATATCCATTTGCCTAGAATAGTACTGAGTAACAGTCCAGATCCTGTGTTTCCTCTCATTAGTCTAGTTATTTTGAGGGCTTTCTAGAATAGCTGGAACAAGCAGCTTTATTTTAACCTCAGACCACAATTCAATGCCGAAAACCCACCACATCATCTTCATCATCACTCAGATAATTGTTGATTTGGAAATAGCCACTGTGGGTTATACAAAAAAAGAAGTTTGGAGGTGTGTTGTGAAATCTTGGTTGTCATTTTGACTGCATTTGGAAGGAAATAAAACATAAGCAGCCACTGGGGCAGTCTTGTAGGAGATATTCTTGTGCAGAATATTTGAAGCAGGAAGACTCACCCTTAAGGTAGGTAGCACCTTCTGGTAGCAGCCCAGAAAAGGAAATGAAAGAATGTTTGTTTTTGACTGTTTCCTGTCATTCTTGATCGCAAGTCCATTGATCCAATTGCTGTGACATTCCTGCACCAATATTACAACTAATATCTTTGGGATCCCAACACAGAGTTAATGCCAGTAACTCCTCAGAAATCCTTTAGATAAGATGGGAACTTTTGTGGCACCTGGCTTTGTGAGATGAACAAATGCTTGATTCATGGCTTCCCTCCAATCTGATAAATCACACACACACACACACACACACACACACACACACACACACACACACACATATATATCCGTATATACATATATGTATATATATATATATATGAATGAAAAAAGAATAAATATCAGACATACATGCTCTTCATTTTCCCAATTCGTAGGCTGAGCTCCAAAGCAACATTGATGCTGGCTTCCAATGTCAACCATTTATTAAAATCCTGTGCATTGCTGAAACTTTGAAAAGAATTATTTAAGCTGCACACAACATGCTATGGTTATGCTTTGTTCTGTAGCTGCCAAGTCTGACTCTGCTGCACAGTCCTACTCCAGCACACGTCATGCTTTAAGATAAAGGGCTATGATGAGGATACTATGCAAGTTGCTTCAGAGCTAATGTGCTTGCCCTGAAAGCAAGAAGAACTGAGTTCAATTCCCACAAAACATGTAAAAAAGTTCAGGGCTAGGGGCATAAGTAGAATCTTAGCACTGCGAAGATGTAGACAGATGTTTGAGGCACTTTGCTCAGTCATTCTGTCCTAACAATGGGTTCCACCAATGAGGGACTCATTGTCCAAAACCACATGGATACCGTATGCATAATCATGCTCAAAGATGTCGCCTGGAATGCACACACACACACATGCACACACACACACACACACACACACACACACACACACACACACACACGTACATCCCCTTAGAAACAAAGAATTTTATTAAACCTGGCCAAATATGGCCAAAAGAGTGCAATGCAGAAATGAACCTCATCCCTTAACACTTCACCTTACAAGTTATAAAGTTTTGTCCTGGAGGGCTGTTTATAGCTGTAATTTCTTAGACAGATGCACACTCCACCCGACCCCTCAACTCATTTCTGTAGATTTGGTGTAGAAGTCAATGTGCCTCACAAATATTACTGTGCGATCTCTATGATTATTTGGGAAATTTGCCACCCTATTGTGTTCTCAAGTCTTTGTTGGCATTATCTAGTCTACCTTAACAAATGGACTTCCTAAGCGAGAGAGATGACCTGAGACTAGCAGCTTCTTTATGTCTAAGGCATCTTAATTCTTGGAACTGAAGTAGGTTTTTTTTTTTAATATTACAGCTCATATTAAGCTATACTTTTAGTATTCTTCCTCTGCTCTAATTCACACCATTAAAATATATATATAGTGAACTTTTACAAAGAAGAACGAATCTCAGATGTTAATAATTGCATATGTAATTTCACAAATAATATTCTTTTATTAAAGCATTCCTAATAGGTAGTGAGCACCTTCACTTCTACCTTATTTCTTCCTCATTCATTTATCTCCTAGCTTCCCCCGATTTTATTCCTTAGCATATATTTTAAGTTTCTCATTGTTTGATTTACTTTTGTCTTAAAAGAGTTATCACATATCCTGTATTTTTAGTCTATACTCTCTCTATCTGTCTTTCTGAATATAAGTTTCAAGAAGAGAGGAATTTTTTTTTCTGTAAGGTTTTTCTACTGTGTCCACAAGCTCAGAAACCAACTGGTACATAGTAGATATCAAACAAGCTTGTGTTGATGAGATATGTGAACACTATACATTTTGAGGGTTTTTCAATTCATACCAAGTGTCCCAGACATATTTCCAGTAAACTAAGATATCCTTGTTGTCTTTCAAGGACAACTGTATTTCATGACTTTGAAAGGGCTCTTAGTTTATTCTAGGGTGCCATTCATCTCTTCTTAATATGTCCTATGAGGCGACAAAGATTTTATTGTACTGAAGATGTCTGCAGCTCATACCATGGTCATTTGCTTTCCAATTTCTTCTCTTCCATAGCTCAAGTGAGAGACACTCTTACAAAAAAAAAAATACTTTCAGGTATAAATATCAGTCACAACTATCATTCCCCAAGGACAAATAAATGACTCATTTGGATTTTATTTGGAAGGCCAGAAGCAGATTGCAACTGCATACTAATTCAGTGGCTGCATTACCAACTTCCTCTAATATTTATAAACTATTCAAACTGCATTAGTGGTTTATGACATCACCAACATAAACTGATTTAATCTTGCCCTTTTCTTTTAGTAGTCATGTATCATTTTCCATAATAAGAGCTCACCCTAGAGTGCTTATATAAATCTTCACCATTTTTTAAACTACATTAAAAGCCCTTTGGTCCTAATGTAACCACTTCATCAGCAGATACACATTCATGTTTGCTGAGTAAACATCTTCATGCTCACATATTAAAGATGAATAATTAAATTTCATAAAAAATCGAAGTAGCTTTTCCTTTTAAGACAGCATAGCTCATTTAATCAGCAATAATTTTTGTTATTTACTCAATCTGTGACCTTTCCTTTCATATCTCAGGGTCTTTTCAGCCACAACTCATTTGGCCTACAATGAAAAGCCAGCCTTCCATTTATTTGGCTTTATAATAAATGTGATGCCTGCTGTGCTGTTATATAACGATGAATATATTTTATTTTCTGTAGACTTTTTTAGAATGAGGAGTGGGAGGGAAAAATATATCTGTGTCTCAATATCATAAAGCAATCCAGATAATAAATTTAGAAATAAAAGAGAAAATAAAACACCAATACAATTAACTGATGGTGTTTGAGTTTACATGCATATTATAATAAATTTTAAAATCAGATGTGCTTTTGTGCTTTGCTTTTGGGATTAGTGTTTATAAGATATATTTGGGCCAACGTGAGCAAGTAAAGAAACATTTAAAATACCTTCTCATCAGAAAGTTAACATCATGCAGAGTAACATGAACCACAAGACATCATGATGCAGATATCTGTATCACTTATCTAATCAGTAAGTTACACTGCTTATGAATGTAAGTGCTGCGACCTTACCATTTTAACAGTTACTTCCTACAGAGACCAATAATATCTTAAGATATAGTTCTAACACTGATAATCAACAATATATGCTTGTTTTCTAAATTTATTTCCACTCAGACACTGAATTTTAAAATTGCTCCATGACAACATTGGAAGGATTGCTTGAAAAAAACATTGATACATACAACACTTATGATTTACACCTATGAAAAAAGATAGTGTTTAAACTTTTATGCTATATATAAATATGTATATATATAAACAAGTAAATATGGCATTGTTGATAGGAAAAATTACATAAGATAAGTTATTACAATTTCTCTTTTAACATAACAATTAATAATTACAAAGAGATTACTGTTTTAATAGTTACTCACTAGTTTCTAATAAGCTTGGATAAATATTATCTGATTTAAAACTTACTATTCTTAATAGCCAGAATCTGGAAACAACTTAAACGACTGTCCTTTAACCGAAGAATGGATACAGTAATTGTGGTGCATTTACACAATGGAATACTACTCAGCTATTAAAAACACGGAAATCATGCAATTTCCAGGCAAATGGATGTAACTAGAAAAGATCATCCTTTGTGAGGTATCCCAGAAGCAGAAAGCATATGGTATAAAGTCACTTATAAGTGGATTTTAGCCATATAATATAGAGAAAACATGCTAAAATCTATAGACCAAAGAAGCTAAGCAAAAAGGAGTACCCTAGGGAAGATGCTTAATTCTCATTCAGAAGGAAAAACAGGATAGATACTAAAGGCAGTCAAGAAAAGAAACAGGATTGGAGCCTACCAGAGATGTCCTCTAACAGACTCTAGGAGGGGATCCATGCAGAAGCAAACTCACAGCCAAACTTTGGACAGAGTACAGGGCATCTAATGGAAAAAGGCAAGGATGGAAAAAGAACCTGAGGGAACAGGAGCCACATAAGATGACCAAGAGAGCCAAAAAATGCTGGGGCCAGGTGGGAATGCCGAAACTGTATCAAGCAAAGACCATAAATAGAGAGTACCTAGACCCCTCCTCAGATGCAGTTCAACTACAGCTCAGCCCTCAAGTGAGTCTCCCAGTAAAGCAAAGAGAGACAGTCTCTGATAGGAATCCAGCTGCCTACTCCTCGACCACTTCTCCCTGATGTGGTGACCTAGCCAGCCCATAGAAAAAGAGGATCTAGGCGAGCCTGATGGGACCTGATCGGCTAAGGTCAGACAGTAGGGGAGGATGACTTTTCTTACCAATGGACTAGGGAAGAATGATAGGGGAGGGTGAGACTGGGAGAAGATGAGGGAGGGGGCTACACCTAGGATACAAAGCTAATAAATTATAAAGCAAAAGAAAAAGAAGAAGAGAAAGAGAAAAAGAAAAAGAGAAAGAGAAAGAGAAAGAATAGAAAAACTTACTATGAATTTGTGTTTTTCCCTTAATGAAGATTTATATTGTGCATATTTTAGGATATTTATAGTAATATTTAAAACATAAAATCCAGGAATATTTAGCAACAATAGTATATCTGACAGATATCTATTGTTAATATCTAAAACATATCTAATATCTAAATATCTAAAACATATATAGAACTTAAGAAGTTAAACACCAACAAACCAAGTAATCCAGTTTAAAAATGTGGTACAGAGCTAAACAGAGAATTCTAAATAGAGGAATACTGAATGGCAGAGAAGCACTTGGGGGTATAGGAGAAGAAGAGGGAGGGAAGGTGGGATTGGGAGGGAATGGAGAAGGGGGCTACAGCTGGGATACAGAGTGAATAAACTGTAATTAATAAAAATAAAATTAAAATTAAAAAAAGAAATGCTCAATGTCCTTAGTCATTTGGGAGTGGCAAATCAAAACAACCCTAAGGTTTCACCTTACACAAATCATAATGGCTAAGATCAAAAACTCAAGTGGCAATATGTGCTGGAGAGGATGATGAGAAAGGGGAACCTTCCTCCATTGCTGGTGGGAATGTAACCTTGTACAACCAATTTGGTGCTTTCTCAGACAATTAGGAATAGTGTTTCCACAAGATCCAGCTATATCACTCCTAGGTATATATCCAAAATATGTTCAAGTATACAACAAGGACATTAGCTCAACTATGTTCATAGCAGCTTTATTCATAGTATCCAGAATCTGGAAACAACCCAGATGTCCCTCTACTGAGCAATAGATACAGAAATTGTAGTACATTTACACAATGGAATATTACTTAGCAATTAAAAACAAGGAAATCATGAAATTTGCAGGCAAATGGTGGGAACTAGAAAAGATCATCCTAAGTGAGGTATCCCAGAAGGAGAAAGACACACATGGTATATACTCACTTATAAGTGGATATTGGACATATAAACATACTAAAATCTGTACACCTAAAGAAGCTAAGCAAGAAAGAGGACCCTGGGTAAGATGATCAATCCTCACTCGGAAAGGTAAACAGGGCAGTCATTGGAAGAGGAAGAAATAAGGGAACAGGACAGGAGCCTGCCACAGAAGGCCTCTGAAAGACTCTATCCATCAGGGTATCAAAACAGATGCTGAGTCTCATAGCCAAACTTTGGGCAGAGTACAAGGAATCTTATGAAAAAAGAGGGAAATAGAAAGACCTTGAGGGGACAGGAGCCCCACAAAGAGAGCAACAGAACCAAAATACCTGGACAAAGGGTTCTTTTTTGAGACTCATACTCCAACCAAGGACCATGCATGGAGATAACCTAGAACTCCTGCACAGATGTAGCCCATGGCAGCTCATTTTCCAAGTGGGTGCCCTAGTAATGGGAATGGGTACTGTCTCTGACATGAACTCAGTGGCTGGCTTTTTGATCCCCCTGATGGAGGAAGCACCTTACCAGGCCACAGAAGAAGACAATGCAGCCAGTCCTGTTGAGCCCTGATAGGCTAGGGTCAGATGAAAGGGGAGGAGTGGACTTGTGGAGAGGCATGGGAGGAGAAGAGGGAGGAGGGTGGAATTGGAAAGGGATAAGCGAGGAAGCTACTGCTGAGATACAATGTGAATAAACTGTCATTATTAAATAAAAAAATAAAAATTTTAACATAAATAATTTTTCAAAATCCGAAGCAAAACAGAGGGAAGGCAGAGTTGAATTGTTTTTGTTTAAATACATAATTTGTTTTAATGTATTTATATTTGCAAATCAGACAGATGTAAACTTGTTAAAATGGGCTCACTCACATCCACATCAATATACTTCAAGTGTGTTATTACTAACATAGCTTACTGTACACTGTCATCACAAATACAGGCATGTTGCCTCCCTGGAGTCCTTTCTGTCCGCATTATATCAGTATAGGTTCAAGTATAGATAATGACATATGAGGTGAAGGCTATATCTTCCCTGTCCAGAGAGATTCTGCACAGGGAAGGTTAATGCAAGCACTCAAAATGAGCTCATCACACGTTTTCGCTTTTGTGTAATATACTTTCTCCTACTCGTACATAGAATATCTTATGATATAGCTTTAAGTTCGTGGATCAGTTAAGATAAAGGTTGACATGAGACATTCCTAAAGACATACTTTACCTGAATTCTCAAATGATATTAGAGAAAAATAAGGAAAATAAATAAATAAAACTAGCTGCTGCCCCTGCTCACGCAGTAACAGAGAGAAGCTGGGGTTTCTCATAGATGCCTGTATGCTTTACTGTTTAAATAATGCTTTCAAAATATTTAGCAAAATTATATATTATTAAACTAATGCTTTTAAAATAAACCTTGCGCCCTTAATAAACACAGTAATCTTAAAGAGGTAAATCATACTCTAAAGCCACTTGCTGCTTATAAATTACAGGACTGCATGGCTATCTCAGAGAATTAGCTAAACATTCAACCTGTTTTCTCCTTAATGATGCTATTTCCGTGTAAAACAAATGCAGCCAGTGTTTTAATGATGGATATGGCTCCTTTGGTGTCTTAAATAGTGAAATAAAACCACTCTGTCTGAAAAGCCAATGGTCTTTGTCTGTGAAACATCAAATAAAGTGAATATTCATGCAATGTTTTATGGTATAAACATAACCTAAAAGTTAATTTGTTATACAATATTGATCATTTTCTCTAATAAAAAGTCAATATATTGCAGAGTTACTCAAGTAGGTTCTGAACAAATCAAAATATGGAAGCATTGCTATATAATGTGACAGTAATGTCCAGAAGAGAAATGTTGCACACGGTGACTATGAGGACAGGTTTGTAGCATTGTTGTCATAGAGTCTGTCACATACCGGAATAATTTTACATCTTCATCATGAGTTTTTTATTACTTAGTTCAGCTTACTTTATTGCTATTGTTTTTGAATAGGTACTCCTCTGCCCACACTGTGTCTTAAAGCATTAGTCATCAGTGGTGTTAATAACTTGGTTTCCTTTTTCATAGTCTAAGTCAGAAGCTTGATCTTGTAAAGTTAATATTGAACGACAAGACAAATAAACATAAACATGAAAAGCAAAACGGGTCTTTAGAGTGACGAATATGGAACAATGGTAAACCATGCTTAGGAACTTGGTTATGACCACTCCACAATGAACTTATATGAATTTTGGATAACCCACAAAGTTCTCAAAAACCCAATGAATTTTACAGTAATGAACATTCCAAAATAAAAGTTTAAGTGTATGAATCCAATTCAAATCAAGTAATTTAAAATTAGTTGTTATATGATTTGATGCAGCCAGACAGAGTGGCTTTCACCTCTACTAACAGCAGCAATCAGGAAGCGAAGGCAGGAGGATCACCTTGAGTTTCAGATTTGCGTAGGATGCAGTCAGGTCTGTCAGTCTGTGTGACAGAGTGCGAATATTTCTTAAGGAAAAAAAGACAACAAAAACAAACTACAAGAAAAGAACTAATAGTTAATACAAGAGATTATTGATATGCATTCACTGAAAAGAGACATGTCAGAATAAACTGAATGTTTGATAATACGTACATGTAGACACAGTTATTCATTAATGACTTTTCATTAATTTTTGAAAATATATAGAAGTATTTTATGTTTGAAAGACCACATAAACACTCTTTATATAAATTTGAAAACCTTTTGTGTCTTGTCAATGGTAGAGGAGCAATAGTCAAAAGCAAATACATTATTTCTTCCCTGCCACTAATGAGTTGCAAATTTTGGGTAACTTTTTCTAGTTTTTCCTTGATTTCTTCACACACAAAATTTTCTAGCCCTTTGGATTTAATTTTGAAACATAAAAAATGAAAAATTATACTTAGGACTCTAAAAAGATAATAATTATATTATGATTTTTGTAGCTTTTTTCTTTCTAATAACTGTTGTTGAAAATAGATATATGACTGTGAATTCCCATGTTTTCAATGGGCTATGCTTTTATTTCTTAGGTGAAGAGTAAAATGAATCCTATCATTTTTACAAAACTTTATATAAGTTTTCTGCTCAGCATAAATGTTTTATTTCCTTTTAAAACTTATCACTAAAATTTATTTCCTATTTAATCTTTTACTTCTTTAAAATAAGTAATCCTTCAGTACACTTCTAAAATGCACTCTTTCTAATACATAATTCACACAAGTACTGGTCTGCATTTAAATCTCATATCTCTGTTTTTAATGATTTCTTTATTGAGGAAGAAATTTAAAAGCATTGGGGATCATTATGGTTAATTTTTTTTTTGGTGGCATTGTAACACAAAATCCAATAACATCAATGTTGAATGTATTGCTGAAAGTTCGTAGAGTGGAGAGAAGTTTAGCTTGTTAATTATAGTCAAAATGCAATGTGTATATGAGGAAGGAACATCCTTCATGAAGGCATTACTAAAAGGACTGGTAAGGTACTAAACTGTTAAGGATTCCAGAAAAAAAAAAATCTACATTTTAAGCCTCTGTACTAGAATAAGCAGAGAGAGAAAACTACCTGATCATGAAAGAAATCAAAAAAGATTAAAAAAAAAATACTTGGCAGTTGGAGTACTCTGAGATTGAAAGCATACTTAGATTTGTGAACATGACGTCATGCCATGTAACGCCAGTGTCCTCAGCCAAAACAGTTACTTTACAGTGCCCAGCTCCATGGAGTTGGAGAGCTATTTTAAAATTGAATGTTTAGATATTAGCATTGAATTCTATGTGAAAAAAACTGTCTCGTTCGCTTCAAGGGTGTTCAAGCTGCCTGAAGCTCCTGCGCTGTGTCTGTTTAGCTGTTAGGTTGCAGTATCCTTCATTAGTACTACTGACAAGTAAAGGAAGGAGACACACATGTATGTGCATACACACACACACCCACACACACAGAGTCACATCTCCTTCAAAGTCATATCTGTGTCATAGAGTCCATTTGCGTGGTGGATGTCAAAATTCAGTTCCCAAGAATGGCCTCTCATCTAAAGGAGCCCCTTGTTAAACTGGGTTTCCAGGGCACACCTGGCATAATGAAGCCTACATCAAGCTCAACAGGAAGGCTCTCCAAATCATTTTATTTTGCTCTAAAATATGTCTTTGTGTTCTTTTAAAAATTTTGCCAAAACCCAAATCAAGCACCATTTTCTTGGTAATTATATGTTGAAGGATGTAATCATTGCAGCTTCAGAAACCAAGGGACCAGCAGCCCAGCATTGGGCATGTTCCCACGGTTGCTTTTGTTAATGTACTAATGAGCCATTGTCACAATGGAGCCAACCTGGCATTAGCACTTACAATGAATTTACTGCAAGAACACTGCTGTTTGTAATTAGCTCTTCATTACACAATCAGGCTGATTTAGAGAAACTCTCATATGATTTGCTCAGCAAATGAAGCAATATAATTACACTTCAGTTGAAATCAACAAATTAGACTGCTGTTTGCAATTGGCTATATTATGTACTATTAGTTCCCGGGCAATTGCAGGCCTGTTGCTTCCTTTAGCATTTAAGTAAAGTAAGTCTAGTTAAAACACTGAAAACCTCTGTATGCACAGGAAGAGCTACACAATAGTCACATTTTTATAATTAAAGCGGGAAGTCAAGATTTATGGTCAGAATATTTTATATAAAGCACAAAGTTCTTGGGGGGTAGATGCCAAAAGCAAAAACATAACTCATTGGAATGAAAGAGTAAAATTTCTTTTGAACCGAATCATTTTCTAGCCAGGATAAAGGGAATTGAGTAAGATTCAAATTAGGTTAAAGCAGATTAATGAGCTATCCATCAATGTGTGTCATTCCCAGCATTCAATATGCATATTGGATCTCTGTAAGCTATAATGATGGCTGCTGTTAGTTCTCCCTGTTATGGGCGTTTGACAGTTGAACACTTGACACATTAGTGACAATAATCACTGGGTAGGATAGCTGGTAGGAGAGTCAAAGAAGGCCAGGCAGATTTAGCAAACAAAATCCACACACTGCATTAAATATGAGTACCTCATATTTTATCTGAGAACCTTTCTTCAAGCTACCAACTATGTGTTCCTTTGAGTAAGCACAAGGATACACAAGAGTTACAGAAATTTTCTAAAATGTTTAACTCTCTAAAAATAATAGGTTGTCTTCATTAGGGATTTATTCCTGTGAAGAGACACCATGACCAAGATAACTCTTATAAAAGAACATTTAATTGGGGCTGGTACAGTTTCAGAGGTTTATTCCAGTATCATCTTTGAGGGAGACATGGCCGAGTGTGGCAGGCATGGCGCTGGAGAAGTTGAGCGTTCTAAACCTTGATCCTTAGGAAGAAGACCGTGTAACACACTGGGAACAGCTTGAGCATATGAGACCCCAGAGCCCACCACTAGAATGTTATACTCCCTCCAACATGGCCACAGCTGCTCCAACAAGGTCAAACCTCCTAATAAGGCCACTCCCTATGCGCCAAGGATTCAAACACATGATTCTGTTGGAGCCATACCGATTCAAACCACTGTTTGGGTTAATAATACAAAGCTGTAAGTGGATTGGCTGGCATGGGCAAAGTACATGTATCTCCACTAACAACGCACTCTTTTGAATTTTTTTCCTAAAGCAGGCATTGAATGCACCATTTCACACATGGTAAGCAAGCACTGTACCAATGAACTATGTGCAACCCAGCGTCCCAACCTTAATTTTTTTTCACTTTCTTTCCTTCTTTGTTTTTGTTTGGGTTTCCTTTTATTTATGTATTTATGTATTTATTTATTTATTTTGGTGGTGGTGACTTCTTTGGTTTTTTTTTGTTTTGTTTTAGACAGTCTCTCACTAAATTCCTTATGCAGGTTATTGGACTGAATTCTCCTTCCTCCATAGCCTGTCTCATTGTATAATTATTTACTTCAGAAACGATGTTAATTCTTTGTTTTTAACTTTCAAATAGTTGGCACTTAAGCAGACTATCAACAACAATTCTTGAAATGGACTGCAATTTAATAACAGATAGATTTAGAGTTTTCTGTGATCTGTTGCTTTAGCAACCCAGTATTCCCCTTGGTCTACAGTATGAATGTGAATATTTATATGGCTATACTTGGCTTCACATGACAGATTGTTTTTGTCTGTGGGATGGAGGACTGCGCATCATCACGAGAGGCCGCTCCTAAAGATTCCTTGATGTGCCATAGTCAAGACCTGCTTTTCTTTGACTAGGCAAGAAGCCAAAGCGTTTACCTTCTTGCCTAGCCTTGAATTAATTGTTTAATTGTTCATTGTAGTCATGTGTCTCTGATGCATGCTTGCGTGCAAGCTCTAGTGTGCACATGCACTCATGTGCCTAAGTGCACACATGACTCAGGACAAGTGTAGATGCTGGAAGATAACTGTGTCAATCTCCACCTTATAATCTGAGGCAAGATCTCTTTTTGCTGCTTGTCACAGTGTTAAATAGAGCAGGCTACCCAGCCAGCAAGCTTCCAGGGCTCCTTGTGTCCGGTTTCCATCTTTGGAGAAGCACTGGGGTGGTACAAGTTGTATAGTAATTCCCTCTGAACTGAAACACTCCCTCTTGGAGGAAGAAGGAAATCTCAGGATAATCTGCAGGTAGATATACCTGACAAGTTTAGAAGAGATGATGAAATTTACAAGGTTCACAGGCCTTTTCCCAAGATATGGGAGCAGTAAACAACTGGAGAAATAAAGTTCTCTGAGCTATACGGAGACTCTCTTGCCTGTTGAACTACCTGCAAGGATTTCTGAGTATTTGGGATGCAGCTTTTTCAAGTGGTCACCAATGCAAGAGTGGGCTTGCTGGTGGTACAGTCGCTTCACACTCATCCATGCTGTGTGGAATATTTGTGAGAATCACTTCAATAAGCTTATTGTGTTATCAAATTGGACTTAGAACAATTTGATAACTTCGTCTGTCATACAATGCTTGTTTTCATCTCCTCTGGAAAAGGCAAGATAACAGTATACTGCCATTTCAAGCTTTATGCTTGTTCTCACTATTGAAACTCAGGTACTCACAATTAAGTGACCAGTTTGTTTGAATGAGCATAGGTGCATTCCCATGGGCTCCTATAGCTCTCTATATGAATGCTTAGTCCATAGTTGGTGGATTGGAAGATGTGCTCTTGCTGGAGGAGGTATGTGACTGGGGGGGTGTCCTTGGAAGTTTCAGAAGTCCACACCATTATGAGTTAGCTTTTTCTTCCTTGTGACTGTGGGTTAGCATGTACAAGCTCAGCTATTGCCCAGCACCATGACTCTCTGCCTGTTGCCATACTTTGCACCAGGTTAAACTCTAACCCTCTGGAGCCATGAACCTCAACAATATTTTCCTTTTACGTGTTGTGTTAGGTATGGTGTCTTACTATTGAAAGGAAATTAAGACAGGTGGCAAACAATTTGCCCACTGAGTTGTATGACAAACCCAAAGACATGATTCTTTATATTCTATGAGATCTCATCATGGTAGATATTGGCAAATAGAGCTGTTTTCTATTTCATCCCATGTTTCTCATTCTTCTCATTCTCTGAAGAAGATTAATGGTACATGCCTCCTTCAGTCTCAGATGTAATCTATGTGCATGTTGTACTGTGCCAACAAAATAACATTCTACTGTTCCCTTTGCTTGAGTTGATGAGGAAGCCTGAGCTCACCCTTGGGTCTCTTTGCATTATGATGTGTTGACTGATCAAACTGGGAAAGGAACAATGCCATGCATATCAGACTCCAGTAACATCAGATACTAACCTTGTGATATCTATTTCCATGTATACAGCATTGTTTCATTTCTTTGTATAATTTTTTGAAGATGTTAATTAAGATCACAATAGCACTAACCTCTGGAAAGTTAATTCTAGAAAAACAAATATACTTCCTTAAATCTTAGAAAATTTTGGCAAGCAGCAATAAGATAAAAATCTTTGTATGACCTATCATTCTAAAGTTATCCATTTTTTCTGCAGTGAAAACAGTATGCTATAAGCTTGCTCTTCTTCTGATGTAATATTACTTTTATTTAGCATATTACTTTATTGAGTCAAGTGGTCAAACAATTAATACTCATGAAAATATTTATTTTGTTTGTTATGTGATCATTTGTATCTTTTTGTGTTTTGAAAAAGGAAAATAAACTTTATGAAGACCAAAAGCTTAATCCCTCGAGGTGGGAGTGTGTAAATGTATCTCTCAGTCTAGAAGTCAAACATTCAGAAAATCCAACCATCTTTAATACAAAGAAGTATGCAGAAATAAGTTGAAACATTAGCATAAGAAACTGAGATCATCTGTATTCTTATAGCATTATTGAAAAGTGCTTTTTCACAAAACAGTCAAGAGAAATCTTTCCCTTCTCCAGTGTCATGCTGTTCTTCCAGGCAGTGGAGTGTTACAGTGAAGAAAACCAGAAGTATTTTAAAGTGTGGAGCGTTGTATTTTCAAAAATTGTTTCCTCCACTTCTCCAACAGCAGCCATAGGCCGTGTGGGTTTAAGTGTGTTTTGATAGTATGAATTTTGCTACTAGAGGTAGCAGTGCTATTCACTCATTAAGAACCTTCCCATGTTATCTTTTAAAATGACAGGTTTATAAATCATTCCATAGAGATCGCTGAGCCTACCAGTTGAACAGAGATTCAACTTCAAGAATATGAGACAGCCATTTTAGAAATCTCAGAGACAGCAGCACAGTCCTGAGTACATCACATCAAATCAGGCACACAACACATATCAGTGCAAAAAAAAAAATAGTACATTTGCCAAGAAATGTTTTATAAGGTAGAATTATCATTAAAGGTACATTGAAAAACATGAGGTAAGAAAATGATGAACTGCAATTTTAGTGCCTGAGTATTTGGGTTTTTTTTTAGATTATTTCTTTTATTTTTTGAGATTATAATATGATCACATCATTTCCTCCTTCTCTTTACTCCCTCCAAGCCCTCCCATATACCCCTTCTTGTTCTCTCTCAAATTCATGGTCTCTTTGTTCCTTAGTTTTTGTTAGCATGAGCTGAACAAGGACAACAATATATGTAGTAGCATGCACAGGACACAGGGGAAAGCCCAGGAGATCTAAATCCAACACAGAGATGTACACTCATCTAAGGAATGCTGTGGGTGGTTTTTTTGGGGAAAGGGGGTGGATAAGTGGGTAACAGTAAGCTTCTCCTAAACTTTGCGTGGATTTACTAGTGTAGAATAGCTAAAGAAATGTTTTCCTCATGTGTTTTTTTTTTTCCTTCACAAATGAAAATTTGAAAAGTATATCATCTCTTCCAAATTTTAGAGGCTTGTTTCTAATTGTATGTTTTAATGATAATTTTTCATTTAAACATGCATATAGGTGTACGTGATGGCAGTCACACACATGCCATGGTTTTCATGTCTAGGACAGAGAATAATTTGTGGGAGCTGGTTTTCGTCTTCTACCGTGTAAGTACTGGATGCGTAGTAAGTTCAAGTTGTCAGGTTTGGTATAAACTCATTTACCCACTGAGCCATCTCACCACCCAGAATTGTCTTTCATACCCATGACACAACTGAATTCATGAACAAATATAGCAAAACTATTGGTAAGAAGCATCGTTTCTCCATTACATTGTGTCAAAAGAAGATGTGATGTGTACATGTCAGTAAGGCCATATGTTCATAGGAAAACAAGGAAAGTGAAATTACATTTCAATGCTACCTTCCGAGAAGGAGAGCTGAAGAAAAAGAAGTGTTCACAGATACTATGAGATTTTATGTGACATATCCCAAGTGACCCCTTTTCTGTCTGCTCCTTATAAACACGAAGACAGATTGGCTTTGCTTTAGTTACTCACCATTTGCATTGGATGCTTTTCATTGCTGTTGTCTCAGTCATGATTCTTGAGTGTTTTGTACTTTTAGATTTCATTCCATGAAAACAACAACTTTCTTGTGAAATGTTGGTACGTCCCTTTTGGTGAAGAGAAATGCACACTCAAGGCTGTTGGTAATGTGGCTGTGTCTGACAAACGTGCTTCCTAAGAAGCCTGATCCCCACAGAGGCTTCTTTGTGGGGCTCAGGAAGCTTACTTCCTCTCGGGCATCACTCTCACTGTACCTGTGCTGCTGCTTCTCTTATGATCTTTCTGGTGTGTTGGCATTTTTCTTCCATGAACAGTCCAACTTGTAAGACTGATACGGCTTTTAGACAGTTGCCAGGAAGACTAGGTTCCCCACAGAGTTTTCTCCTCTGACCTCCCTGACTATAGACTTCATTGTCTGACATGATAGATTTTAAGACACTTCGACGTTGTTGGTTTTGATCATCTGCAAGACAATATCTCAGGGATAATGATGTATTATCCCCACTCATCATAAAATGTTGCAAATCTATCACTTTATCAATATTTATTTTAATACTTTCCTGGTACATCTTTGTTCATATTGATAAAATTATGCCAGCAAATCAATTTTATAAAATTAAAATTGATTGGAATTCATTTTCCTGAGAGGTTAATAACAGCATTACAATTTAAGTATCATGTAACTTTCAGAGACTGTTTTGCCCATACCTTCAAACAATACCAAGGCTGGCAAAGCACCAAAATGCATGTATTTGTTAGACAAGCGATACAGAAATGCATGTTTATAAAAATTAAGAACAAGATTCAATAAGTGCAACTGACGTTATTGATAATGTTGTATTGTTGGGGCACTTTTTATGCTACAATAATGTTCAAGGAAAAGCCAATAGCTGAGTCAGATGGAATCGGCTGGTTTATTTGAAGTCAGAATAAGTGAGGTAAGAGGAGAACACAGAAGAAAGATCTTCAGCTATGTACAGAGAAAAATAAAAATCTTCCTTAGCCAATGCTGAACCAAATTACTAATGTAAATAGGGTAAGAAAAAAATGCATGAGGAGAAGTGAAATCAGTCTTCATTTAAGCACATGCTTTGATTTTTCAGCCATATTTTAATTTATTGGTGTGTGGAAAAATACTCATAGATTGATTCCTGCAGTTTTACCTTATTTTCAAATTATGTAACACAAGATGATAAAATAAGATAGCTTGAAAAAGGCACATATGTAGGGTTCCTGTCACAAGAGACAATAATAATATGAAGATACCTAGCTACATTTTAAGCAAAAATAAAATTAAAAATAGTAAGTTGAATTGTTATGATACAGTGTGGGAATCTGGACATTTTCTCTTGATTTCTGAGTTGTTCTTATAAATGAACAGAGACTTTTAGAAACATGGTAAAACTAAGGAAGAAAGAGTTGTTCTCATAAATGAACAGACTTCTAGAAAAATTAAGGTAAAGTTAAGAAAGAAAATAAAATTCTTAATTAGTATCATCAATAAAAACAGCTTGCAGCACAGACACACCTAACTCTCATTGCATTGCTTACTTTTCTGTTGCCAGGAAAAGCAAACAAAAATGATGATAAGCATTCTTTCTCCCACTGTAAGGAACCGACTCTAGCCAGAATAGAACTTATAAATGCAGATTTATTGGGGCAGCTCTCAGTGGTTCACCTGGTGCAAAAAAACCCGATTGGGGATGTGCAGAGAGAGAAAGTGCTCACATACACAGGGAGATGTGGAGGGTAGAGACAAGGAGAGGGAGTATCGGTGACAGAAATTCAACTCCAGATAAAAACAAGTTCCTAAGTGTAGATTAACACAATTGTAATTCTATGTCACTGCACATTCCTCTACAACATTTTATTGGATGTTAAGAAGATTTGTTCAAAATTGATGTAGCCTCTATTTAAAGAGTTCCTTTCAGCTAGTTTAGGTTATTGCCAAAGCTTAAGAAGAATCCGTTCTGTGGTTTATCTCACCATAATAATGAATAAATTCTGACTCCTCTGTCAGTCTGTTTTACTCAAAACAAAATTCAAGTAGCAAACCTCCAGCAGATAAGTACCTTCATTTTGAAAATGATGGAGCAACAGATAAAAAAAAAAGAAAGAAAGAAAACAAGCACCTTTTCCACTTTTTCCATCACAGATGAGGATACTCTGAACGTGATAGGAATAATAGAAGCACACTGTTACCTTCAGTAACTTTTCATAAATATTCACCAATTTTAACAAAAGCTCAGTTGCACAGATACCCTACAATTTTGACATTCCATATTACCACCAGTCAGTATCGCTTAAGTCAAGTCTAATTATTTAATAAACATTAACTCTTCTTGTCCCAATCCTATTATTATTGAAGAGTGCTTTCTCTCCATTAAGCATGTTTGTAGTATTACCAGCTAGAAATAGCTTTTTTAAAGATGGAATTATTCATTATATTAAAAATATGTGGTGAAGGAAACTTTTAAGATATGTACTACTTCAGAAATATAACATCAAAACAATTGCAAGTGGCTAGCATGCAATTAGAGAAGAAGCTTTAAAGAGTTCAGAATAATGGACAGTCCCTTTAAGGATAATTTTTTTTTCTTTGATTTCTGTTGCTGTGACAAAACATTGACCAACTTGGGGAAAGAAAGGTTTAACTGGCTTACACACCCAGGTTACACTATAATCAGAAGTCAGGGTAAAAGATATTGAGCCTGAATCTAAAACCCCTAAGGAATGCTGATACTGGCTTGCTTGTTATGGCTTGCTCAGATTCCTTTCTTACCCATTCATACGCCCCTCATTAGGGACCAAACTACCTCTCAGTGGCCTGGATCCTGTTACATCAATTAGCAGGCCCATCTGTTTCACACAATCCATCAGTTCAGATTGTTTTTTTTTTTCCCAGATGAATCTAGGTTTGTGTCAAATTGACAGTTGAAATTAACTATGACAGGCTAGCATATTCTATAGGAAAACCTAAGGAAAATAATTATAAATATTCTGTTATACTGACTGCAATCGTATTTGAAAAAGAAAGGAGAATAATATATTTATTTCCAGAACGATTAAATCCATTTTTTGTTTATTAAAAGTTTAAGTGAGGTAATGCATTATACTGCTTTATGAATATGCTTATTAAGAAAGTTTGAAGACTTAAAAATTTGCATGTGATTTCTAGTGCTTCAAAGATTATGCCATTTGACATCACAATTGCAGCATAAAATATTATCCTCCAACTCATGCCTTCAAATTCTTACCATAACCCTTTGTGGGAGTCAAGTAGATGACCTAATTCCTACTACCATCTAATTAACTCTACTGTAAAAGAATTAACATTAATGCAGTAAAGTAAGCTCACACATAAATATAAACTCACAGAAGGCATTAATAATTATTCATAAATCCATTAAGTACTTTAATTCCTGTAAGTCACACATAAGCAAGCAGAATTTTTTCTCATGTAGGGAAAGCATGCATATGTCCTGGCAAACTTCTGTACTTTATTCTTTAACTCCATCTCAAACTTACATATTTATGCTTACAAAATTTGTCTTATTTTGTGAGTAAATTATAGTATAGAATGTGAAATAATTATCCATTAATTATTATTTTAAAAGACAAATTTTGTAGTTTATTTCAGATATCTATCTTACAAATAATGTTTTTTTTTGTTAGACTTGAAAACAAGCAGATTAAATGCACTGAAGAGTATCAGTTGCACCCATTATGATATTCTAATGTTTTCATTTAATTGAAACATACTGCTAGTTTTATAAAACTAAAGCAATATTTGTGCCATTCTATGAGTACTTTGTTTTTTCATTCAAGCTATAATAACATTTCCATTAATGCATCTCACATATTCTAGAGACTACAATAGCAAATTTATTGACTGTAAATTTGTAGTTGCAATCTACATTTTCATAATCATAATTATTTAGGTAAGCATTTTATTGCAGATTGTTCTTAAATAAAGACGATAATATCAGATTTGGACACTGATTCAGAACTAACCCTATTTTGACAAGACTCTGACATATTTTGCATTTCAACAAAATTTTGGAAGCAGTACCTGTTCTCTGAGATTGCTGAGATCATTCTTCTCATGAAAAGCTTTATAAATTTAAAAGCAATTGATTCCATGTTTCATTCTGTTTTTATAATAAAAGTGTTAGTCAACAAAAAAAAAGTAAGGTGCATGTGGGAATTTAGGACAGACTGAAAAAAATAGATATAATCCTATATAGGATTTAGACTGGGAGAAATCAGATTTCTTACCACTGTGAAGAAGGAAGCCTTTAGGGAATAATTTTAAATTCTCAGTTTGTCTGAAGAAGGCTTCAGATGAGTGAAGAAGAAGTCGACACAGTTTTGTGGTTAATACGAAGACAGTGTACACATTCTTCATACAAACTGTTTGGATATGAGGACAGACTCTTCTGAAGCAGACTAAGCGGACACGTGACTATGCTCCTAGGCCTTTCGGGTTGGGGAAGAAACTCAAAGCAGCCCCTGTGAACACGGGTATGGCCTTTTCAGTTGTTTTTGCTTATATATGGGGTCAGAGAGCCATTTATCTATTTCCTAGTGTTTATACTCTAAGCTTTCATACAAGGATTAGCAATCAATGATGCAAAATATTTTCCAGGAGAAATATAGTCGTGCCTCTCTTTTAAAAATACTGATAATTTCATCGAAACATTTTATACTCTCTCTTTAAATCTTTAACAGTTCACATCTTGCACTAATAATTATCTTGGATTTTGGAACTACAGGAATTGTGTTTCTTCACGGAACTACATCCACTCTAACCTAAAAGAAATATAACACATTTTTCTTGTCTGGATGTAATAACAGTAAACACAGCAATAACGGGGCAAGCAGAACGCCAGGACAAGAAAAAAAAATACACACATTTTACTGTGTTTTTTTCTTAAATGATATAACTTAATATGTTACTCTGGGTAAATATGTAAAAATGTTCAGTCCTTCTGATGAAAATAGCTCAGAAATCAACATATTCAACATAAAATTATGATACCTTAGCAACAGTATTATAGGATTTTGCTAAAAGTTATGGGGACAAAACTATATGACGCTATAAAACAATGTATGTCTAACAAACTCTGATTAAATTTGAAACAAATTATACAGTGTCAGAGGTTTATGCCTTTTCTGTTTGAACTTAATAAATAATCCAGTTATATTTTGGATTTAAGCATGTTATTAGTAAATCTTTATGTGCACAGACTAATAAAGTTAAGACTGTAACCTGTCCATAGACCCTCTTCCAAAACTGCCTAGAAAACTCAACGTTATCCATTTAGAATGACTATGACAAAAACAAACAAACAAGACAACAAATGCAGATGTAGAAGTGTTGGTGTAGGAATGCAAAACAGTTGTGAATTGGTTCATTGCTTGTGTAATGACAAACTGCTGTAGCCATTGGGAAAAGCAGTAAATCAATGTGGAGACTTACCCAAAGAGCACTGAATCCTAATATAGAGACCACTTGCTCAGCCATGTTCTTTGCTGCTTTACTCACAATAGCCAGGAAATGGCTAGAGCCTCACTCTTCCTCAAACCATAAATGGTTATTAAAAACGTGACACATTTACACCATAGAATATTATTCATTCAATAAGAAAAATGAAATTATGAATATTTTTTACTTTTTAAATTAATTTATTTTTTAGTATTTGTTACATTTTATTAACTTTGCATCCCAGCTGTATCCATCTCCCTCATTCCCTCCCAGTCCCACCTTCCCTCCCACATCTCCTTTCTGCCCTTTTCCAAGTCCACTGATTGGGGAGGACCTCCTCCCCTTTCACCTGACCCTGGTTTATCAGGTATCTTCAGGACTGGTTGCAAAGTCCTCCTCTGTGTCCTAGCAGGGCTGCTCCGCCCTTAGGGTATGGGGAGATCAAAGAGCCTGCCATTGAGTTCCTGTCAGAAATAGTCCCTGTTCCCCTTACTAGGAAAACACACTTGGATACTGAGCTACCATCGGCTACATCCGAGCAGAGGTTATATCCATATGTGGTCCTTGGTTGGAGAAAAAGTCTCATAAAAAGACCCGTGTGCCTAGATATATTTGGTCCTTGTGGAGCTCCTATCCTCTCCGGGTCATATTAACTCCCCCTTCTTTCTTATGATTCCCTGCACTCTGCCAAAGGTTTGGTTATGAGTCTCAGCATCTGCTTTAATACACTGCTGGGTAGAGTCTTTCAGAGGCCCTCTGTGGTATGCTCCTGTCCTGTTTCTTGTTTTCTCCTACATCCAATGTCCATCTCATTTGTCTTTCTAAGTGAGGATTGATCATCTTACCCAGGCTCCTCTTTCTTGTTTATCTTCTTTAGGTGTACAGATTTCATTATGTTTATCATGTCTTATAGGTCTATATAAGTGAGTATATACCATGTGTGTCTTTCTCCTTCTGGGATACCTCACTCAGAATGATCTTTTCTAGATCCCACCATTTGCCTGCAAATTTCATGATTTCCTCTTTTTTACTTGCTGAGTAGTTTTCCATTGTGCAAAAATACCACAATTTCTGTGTTCATTCCTCTATTGAGGGACATCTGGGTTGTTTCCAGGTTCTGGCTATTACAAAGGAAGCTGATACAAACATGGTTGAGCAAATGTCCTTGTTGTGTATTTGAGCAAATTTTGGATATATGCCTAGAAGTGGTATAGCTATGTCTTGAAGAAGCGCTATTACTAATTACCTGAGTAAGTGCCAGATTGATTTCCAAAGTGGTTGTACCAGTCTACATTTCCACCAGCAGTGGAGGAGGGTTCTCCTTTCTCCACAACCTCTCCAGCATGTGTTATCATTTGAGTTTTTGATTTTAGCCATTTTGATGGGTGTAAGGTGAAATCTCAGGGTCGTTTTGATTTGCATCTCTCTGATGGCTAAAGAGGTTGAGCATCTATTTAAGTGTTTCTCTGCCATTTTATATTCCTCTACAGAGAATACTAGAAATTGTGAAATTTACAGGTACATGTGTAGAACTAGAAACAATCATTCTGAGTGAGGTACCCTAGACCTAGAAAGACAAGTTTCTCCCATTTACTCTTATTTTAGATATTAGCTTTGAATCTGAAGATCCATAGAGATATGGACACTTGTCAGGGGCAATGGAAGAAAAGTTTTTCAGGAAGAAGAAAGGGCTTCCAGAGTGTGTGATTGGTGAATCAAGAAGGATTAATTTTAGTGGGAAAGGAAGGGGCAGGGTGGAAGAAGGAGGATGGGGTAGGGATAGGTAGAACTTATCTACCTATCCACGTATTGAACCACATATTGAATCTCTCTATGATGTCAACTGTTCTTCAAACTTGTTTCAGTTTGGAAATCTATAGGCATGCATGTATGAATTCCTGAGCAAGGAACGGTATGATGGCCTCTTTGCACTTGACTTGAATTTTCTTTCATGAATACAGGATTCTAAAAATGATGGTGAACAGTTTTCCACATAGTTCTCTTAGGGGAGAGTCTTTTGTTAGATGTGTTGGACAGAACCATAGTAAAGGATGAAAAAAAAAATAAAAAACAAAAACATGCTGCCTTCCCTCTTCCTTCACTATAAAGTAAAGAAGTTTAAGGTGATGGAAAGGCCTAACATAAATGGTATCAATAGCGTCAATGTCTGTGTAGCAGGCATTAAAGAAGTTCTCTGCACAGACCAAACACATCAGATAAAATCATGTCACAGACAGTCATGCATTAGTAAATATTATCAGCTGCTTGACAAGAGAGCTGTCAGCGGGCTGGGAGCCCCAGGAGTGCTTCTTTCTCAGGGCTGTAAAAGGAGGAATAGCCTGCAGTTCTGCTTCTAAGTTCCACGCACACTGTTTTTTAAAGACAATTGTGAAACCTGGTAGGTGTAATGAGCTCCACCTCCTTTCGATATCTTGTGCAAAGAACAATGATCCTCATTGCCATATTTTATTTTAACTAAAATGTTTAAAATTACTTCTACAAATAAAATGAAATGCAGAAATTAAAAAGCTAATACTTCATTTAAGCATATTAGAAAATTGTGGCAAAGAGAAACTCATAGACCCTTAGACACTGTTAAAAGTTTAAACTTGTAAAATTATGATTACCAGCATGGTGATACTTAAGAATGGACCGACAGCCCAGCACTTCTAATCACTTTAATCCAACAAAGCTGCTTTTCTTTTTCTTTTTTCCTTTTTTTTTAAGTATTCAGTTGACATGATCTCTCATTATACCTTAATCTGGGTGGATCTGATGATGTGTTTCTCTGAAGGACCACAAACACAGATGCAGTGCCTGACAAATCGTAAACACAGCTCAATTGTTCCCCCACAGTTTTTAAGGTTTTAGTTGCTCTCAATATTTTACCAAATAAGGAGTGGCATGATGAACACTTCTGTGTACAAAGTTTCCTTAATGTGGGGGTTATTTAAGGAGAAACTCGCAATCTCTCCTTCTCATCTCTTCCCCCTCCACTCCTCCCCTAGAGGTGAGAAGTGGGAGTAAGTTCAGGCCTGCCACTGAACCATACTTAGAGTCTTAGGGTCACCCACTTTTCCCTAAGAAAGAGCTTTATTGGTGGAAGTTGGTTTTGGTCTGAGCCAATCAGCTTCTTTTTTTTTTTTCCACATTAATTACATTTTACATTTTATTCACTTTGTATGCCATCTGTAGCCCCCTCCCTTATTCCCTCCCAATCCCACCTTCCTTCCCTCATCTCCTCCCATGCTCTTCTCCAAGTCCACTGATAGAGGAGGTTTGGTTTTTGTTTCTGTGTTTGTTTTTGGAGACAGGGTTTCTCTGTTGCCTTGGCTGTTCTGGACATGCTTTGTAGAACAGTGTGGCCTCAGACTCTCAGAGATGCTGCCTCACAGGGAGGCTGCCTCTGCCTCCCTGACAACCAAACTTTATTGAAGTTTTCCATGGAATTTGTTTAGGAAAAAACAGGGGAAAGGCCATAGAACCCACTTGTTGAGTTTTGATCCTAAAAGAACTAGTTAGGATAGAAACTGAAATCAATACAAAGTCCAATCTTTCCAGTTCTTAGCAGGGCCTTGAATAAATTAGCATTAAGTGATAGCTTAAATAATTAAGGACATTACAGTAGTGAGAAATCAAGCGCTTTGGAAAGTAGTTAATTAAGAGCCCAGCCAGTCAGGTGCTCATTATCATATTTAATTTAGGATGTCAGGATCAATGGTGGGGCTGCTACAAGAAAACGCATGTAGGTAAATTATAGGCCATTTTACCCTCAAATTTATGACATAAAGATTTTTATTAATTACAACTCTTCTATTAAACTTTATTAGAGATTTTAAATAAATAAAATTTTAAAAAAATAAAAAAAATGAAAATAAGTTAAAGGATTACCCAGGGAGACATGACTAAGTAACAATAATAATAAAAATAATAACAATATAATCTACCAAATTTTATCACGTGGTGCATCCCTGAGGAGCACTGCTGCTGTTTCCTGCAGGTGGGAGGCCAGCATTCTGTTTCACAGAGCTGTGGACATAGCTTGCTCTAGGTCTGTTCCGTCTAATGCCCAGCACAGGCATGCTGGGGTGATGTAATGCGTTTCCCAGAAGTACAGAGCTCGTTTTTACTTTTCTCAGGCTTCTGTTCCTAGGGGCTGTACCAATTACATGCTCTAATATGAAGTCACTGTAGATAGCTTTGCTGAGGTCATTTATAATCAACTCATTTGATGCATGAAAATGTGGAGGTGGGAAAAAATTGATTCGCCTTCTCAAAGATGAAAGGGCAAATAGAAGTCAAAGAGCAAGGATTGAATGTCAAATCTTTTGACTCTTACACTATTTTTAATTTTTCCTTTTACTAAATTTAGTGTGTGTGTGTGTGTGTGTGTGTGTGTGTTTGTGTGTGCACACATGTAAAGGCATATATGTACATGCCATGTGTGTGAAGTCAAAAAATAGCTTGTGGGAGTTGGTGGGCTCTTTCCACAGTGTGGGTTCTGCAGATTGAACTCAGATCAAAGGGCTGCTCAGCAAGCACCGTTGTTACTAACTTGGCCATCTTGCTGGACCTGTTTTTTTTTTTTTTTTTTTTTTTAATGTAAGAGTTGGAAGTACGTGCTCTACACAAATCTCCACATGAGCTTTCTTTTCTCTTCTAGAAAACTTTCAAGCAGGGAGATCATTTTCACTTCTATTTAAATACAGTCAATATTTCCTAGCAGAGTTTTCACTTGTTTCTTCCTTTCCTGTGTCAGTGGGAGTTATGCACTAAGACTGTCTAAAGTGAGTTTTGTTGTTTCTTCTCTTTTAGAGTGCACTTAGAAATCAAACTTGTCTGCCACAGCCCTCTTGTTAACTGAATTATCTCTGTAACTGGTATGGTTTGAATGTGTCCTTTGCAAAATCCAAGCCTAGAATCTCAACAAACGTGAGGTGTTAGGGGATGGGGGGAGGCTCGAAGAAGTGGGAAGACTATGAGTGTTCTACCATCAAGCCTTAGGGGACTCAAAGGTAGATTACATGCAGCCTTTGCTCTTGCTCTTCTATTTTTTGCTACAAAAGGGCGTAGCATTATTTCCATTGTGCACAGTTCTCCAGGCACCACCATGGATGCAGAGACAGGACCCTGAGAGCAAAACATACTGACAACTAGACCTTGGACGCAACGGGTCTCTAAGCATGAAATTGATAAACAAGTGTTCTTTAAACCTTATCCAGGGTGGAATTATGTGTCATAGCAGCACAGACATACTTTCTCAGTTGTCTACAACACCGGACTGAACTTATTACAACCACATTAAGATGATTTTCGTTCAACTCATCTATAAATGTATAGACCTGCATTAATTGAATTTGTCTGAAAGCATAAATATGTTCCCTATTTTTAAGGTGTTTTAATACTCTGTTCCTTTGTTTTCTCTTTAGAATCCCTCCCTGCCCACTGAGGAGTCATTTACTGCAGTAGATAGATATCATTACCTTTTTATGACATTAGTGAGCCCGTGGTTTCTGGTTTACATGTAATATTTGTAATCAAAGGATTCAGGATTTCCAGTGTGGCCTTTATGTAACTTATCTTACTTTTTGCATAGGTAACACCACTGACTAATTTTTTTCTTTATGTCTTATTTGAACAGTTTGTAGTATCCCAAGACATAAATAATTCTATTTATTCTTTTTTTCATAGAAAATATTGCATTTTTCCTACTAATTAAATCCTAAAGAGTTCAATCTCGCTCTGTTGCACACATAATCCACAAAAAGCCAAGAGTCTGCTCAAAGCACCATTTGGAAACAGAGATATTGCACTGCAGAGTTTGAAAAGTAAATTAAATTTTCAAAATATTGAATTGCAGGCTCGAGGATATTTCTGTCATGATCTTTTAGTGACAAAGAAAACACAGGGGGCTTTATTTTTCTAAAAAAACAAATTTAACTAATAAGAAAAATATCAAATCCAAGTAGCAGAAACATGCGTTCATCAGCAGTTTCTAGTGCTCGGTTACCAAATGAACGTTAGGATGTACATCATCCCTCATTGCCCAGCAATCTGTCATACAATGCAAATATGTCACCAGATCAAATCCATGTGGTCAGATGGAGCACAAGCTATAACTCTTAAAGAAAACCAGGCAAGTCTTTTTTGTTTTGTTTTTTGATAGTGAACTAATGGAATAAATCATTATTTTTTGTTATTGTCCTTCATTACTTGATAGCTTATTTTTAACTTTGAGGCATATAAACACTACCAGCAAGACTTTCAAACATTGTTATTTGCTACATCGTTTCACATATTTTTTTCAGAATTAAAATAGAATGTAACTGGACACCAGGACCATAGGGTTCTTATTACTTCTGAGCACAGCATTTTTCTTAGCAGCCATGCATTGAGCTTGAATTTGGACATTAACTATACTGTACACATGTTTACTGATCTTTTTAGTTCATTGATACATGAATAGAATTAACAACATTTCTTTATTATAATTACTTTATTCTGTATGTAATGCTTAATCTTTCAATTGATATGTATATAGCTAATTTATGCAATAATCTTTGGAATACATACCTGTTAATTAGACTTTCTAAATAAATTTATATTTTTTGGTAAGAAACACAATTAAAGACTTGCTTTCACTATCTTAATAGTTTCTGCTCAGTTTAATTAAATTCTACTTCATCCATTTTTTAGTTAGTTTTCAAGTATTTTGACATAAAGTAAACTAATTAATTTCATTTCAGTTGAAACAGTTACAGTTCCCATTTAAATTTTATGGATATTTTCAGATGAATGTTGAAATATATATTAAAACATGAATAACATAATTACAGATATTTTACCCCATACAATGTACAAAAATTTTGTGTTAAAATAAGACCAAAAAGTATGTCATGGATTCTGGTATTTTATTTAATATAATAATTTATTTATAAATTTTGATGATGATTTAAAAACATGTATCCTTAGGATGCTAAGAATCAGGATAGTCAAAGAAAATAATATTTACATATCATGTTACGAATGTTTACAAGATCAATGTTAAGCATACACATACATAAACATTTTTGTTTATGTCTGAGTATCTAGTAAAGAGATTATTTCCTATTTGTGTGTGGATGTGTGTTGTTTGACACTGTTCTTGGGGAGACATGAACAAATAGTTGTCTAGTTCCACAAATTGAGAACACACTAATCTAATGATTCCATCAAAGTCCAACTTGGCAAACAACTAAGTAAGTATATTGGGGTTATTTACAAGGGTGCCAGTAAGGATATACTTGGAAAGCCATTGATGGTTCAACAACAGCTGGTCACTGAAAGCACAATGAAATGTGGGCAATTTGTGCAAAATAAAACCTAGAGCTCTCTGCACACTGTGTAGGCAGCTCAATAGATCAAAGAATCTCTCCTCAAAAAGCCCTGTGCACACAACTGTTGAGAGAGGCAAGGTTGTGAATCTGGTAAGTTTTAGGGAATTTTTGAGGCTTGTGAATTTTGCATTTATTTCTGAATCTTAATGATTCTCCCCTTAAAACTTTAGCAGCCTTAAGGGACTCCTTCTGCAATGGAACTTTTCTGTTTGGAAGAAACTGAAACACCAGTTCAACACTTGAGTTTATTTAACTCCCACCCTCACCTAAACCCTATAAGCTCTTTCTCAGAATGGAGAATGTGTAGGGTTGTCTGACACCCTGAATGAAACCTAAGTGATTTTCACCTAGAGGCATTAATGAACGTACTTTGTTTCTATAATAAGCATATATCTCTTGCAATAAGCTGAGGATGAATACCAGAAAATAGTGAAATCAGGTATAGAATACAACAAATTAGAATTCAGCTGAAAGACACAAAATGCTAATGACATATCTGAATTGAAAAAGCTAGTTTCTATTTGAAGGATTGCCTTTGGGTTGCTATTTTCTCTTGAATGCTCACTAAAGACTCCAAGGAGACATTACTCTTAGTTACTTTCCCATTCAGCTTTACAAACAAACAACTTTATCTATTTCAAAAGGTATTTTCTGTGACTCATATATAGAAACTTACACCTCTATCTTATACTATAAGAAAGTACTGAAGTGATGATCTAACAACTCTAAAGTGAAAAGCAGATTCAAAGATCCTGTTATTTCACATTCATCATGGTGTGGTCTTTCTAATACAAAATAACAAGTAGGCAAAATGCAGACTAACAGTGACACTCACTCTGCATTATATATGGATGAAACTATGAGATAAAACCAAGGTTACGCTCTTCTTCATCTATTAACCAGTGGTAACAGACTCACTCAGAATTGATGCAAGAAGAAAAACAAACAAACAAACAAACAAAAAACCCAAAACAACAACAAAACCTAGAGCAGTGATATTGTGGTTTTATTTGACTTAGAAATTAGATAGATAGATAGATAGATAGATAGATAGATAGATAGATAGATAGATAGATATAATATATATATGCATACACATACTAGATAGATAGATAGATAGATAGATAGATAGATAGATAGATAGATAGATAGAGGAAGCATGGCTGATATTGACACATTTGTGTTGTAATAGAGAATTAAATACATTTAATAGGAAAAAGTAAGGTTCATGCCATCAACTCTGAAGAAACATTGGAAGTGGGAGCAGGGAGCTAAACTGAATGGAAGATATTTTGAATGAGATTTAAACATCCTCCCTTCGGTCCTCCTTAGTGTTTAGCTTCTTTAGGTTTGTAGATAGCTATTCTATATTATACGGTCAATATCTGCTTATAAGTGAGTGTATATCATGCCTGTATCTCTGTTTCTGGGTTACCTCACTCAGGATGTTCTTTTCTAGTTCCATCCATTTGCCTACATATTTCATCATGTCCTTGTTTTAATAGCTGAGTAGTAGTTCATTGTGTAGATATACCACAATTTTTGTATCCCTCCATTGAGGGACATCTAGGTTTTTTCTAGATTCTGGCTATTACAACTAAAGCTACTATGAACATATTTGAGCAGATGTTTTTATTGAATGGTGGGGCATCTTTTGGGTATATGACCAGAAGTGATATAAACACCAGAAGTGATGGAAGAGAGGAAACAGGATGGGAGGTTACTATAGAGGGTCCTCTGAAAGGATTCATCCAACAGGAGATCGAAGCAGATGCTGAGACTCAAGGTCAAACTGGGCAGAGCACAGGGAGTATTATGGAAGAAGAGGGGGTAAGGATAGAGGGATATGGAGGGGACAGGAGCCCCACAAGGAGACCAACAAAGCTAACGGATCTGAGCCCAGTGGGTACTGCAGAGACTGATGCACTAACAGAGGACCTTGCATTGAGTAGACTTAGACCTCCTGCTCAGATGTGGCTGATAGGCAGCTCAGTTGTCATTTGGATCTTTGAGTGAGGGGAGCAGGGGCTGTCTCTATCATGAACTTGGTTGCTTGCTCTTTGATCGCTCGCCCTGATGACAAGGGAGGAAGAAGATAAAGCCAGTCCAGATGAGACTTAACCAACTATGGCAATAGTGGAGAACTCCCTATCAGTGAACTAGGGGAAGGAGATGGGTGGAACAGAGAGGGAAGGTGGGACTGGGGGGAATTGAGGGAGAGGGCTTCCATTGGGACATATAATGCATAAACTGTGAAAAAGAATTTAAAAATTGAAAAAAACCTGAATGGACACTTAAACAACATAAATAAAGGAACAGCACTGCAGACCTATAAGCCTTGTGGATTCTGGTTTTCTTTTTTCTTTTAATAAAAATAGGTTCTTTTTTATGCAATATATCCTGAGTAAGCTTTTCCTCCCTTTTCTCCCTCCTCTCAGTTCATCCTCATCTTCCTCCCCTCTGGATTCATTCCCTTTCTGACTCTCATTAGAAAGGGAATGATTTCTAAGAGGTAACAACCAACCATGACAAAATAAAATATAATAAGATGAATCAAAAGCTAACATTAAAGTTGGACACAACAACTCACCAGGAGGAAAATGTCTGAAGAGCAGGCAAAAAAAGTCACATACCCACTCCTTACAGCCAGGAGTCCCATAAAAACCCTAAGCTCTTAGCTATAGTATAACACAGAGGAGCTGTTGCAGACCCTCGTAGGCCCTGTGCCTCCTGCTCCAGTATCTGAGTGCAACTGTGCCTTGCTTGGTTGACTCAAAGGGCCTTTTTCTCCTGGTGGGCTCTGATGTTTTCAAAAGCTATTACTTTATGGGACTAAAGCTGAAAGCAGACCCATCAGTTCGTCTAAGTCTGAGCCTTTTGCACTGGGACTTAGCCAAAAAACATCTCCGGTTCCCACCTTGTGTTGGCCTCTTCTAACACTCTCTAGTCTTCAGAAGTGACTGATTTCTAGTGTCTGTAATAAATCCATTCTCATTTATCCCTATGTGTCCAGTTGTCACTGAATTTTTAGGAGTTTTCTAGAACAGCACACTTACAAGTAGATCAGGAACTGCCTTTCCCTGCTGTTCTCTTACATGTGAGGATACATTGAAGTGATAGCTATCCTCAAGCTAAGAAACTTTCCTCACACACACTGCATTTGTCACTACCAAGACGTTGGAAATTAATGAATAGAAAAATGGGAAAAATAACAACAAAACAAATAATTAAACAAAAATTGTTTTACAGAGTGGACAAATGTTAGCTTGATGAAATGAGAAAAAAAATAAATTATGAAGGTAGCAATGGAAGAAGGAGTATTGTTATTGACCATAAAGAAATACTGACATCTTTTTCTGACCTCCTATTTTGTACATAGGTACCCACACTCAAACACACACACACACACACACACACACACACACACACACCACTCAAACACACACACAAATAAATTAATTAATAATTGAAAACTTTGGTTTTCCATAGATTAAATGCAATTTCCACAGAATAACACAGCTACTCCCCATTCTGTGTTAGAAATTTGCTAGCTGAATCCATAATGGACATCAGAATGCAATGATGTAGGAATTGTCTCAGCAATCATCTACAAATTTAAAAATCAAAGGGCACATTTTTCCCATTTAAAATTGTTACTAAACTGTATTAATTATCAGGGTGTAGTTCATCATGATAGACAAATAGTTCTAAAGAACACACCTGCACAGCAGCAAATTTGACTTTATATTTATTATATTTTACATTTTGATTCATTGAAAATATATTGGAGAAATAATAATCTTTAGCAGTTGCAAGAAAGGATAAATTCACACAGATGTGGAAGACCTTTGAACCTTATCTCACACAACATGCAAAAATGAACACAAAATGATCAAAACCTATAAGTAAATTCTAAAATTGCATAAAGCTCAAGAGAAAACACAGAAGTAGCTTTTTAAAAAATTGTTAGTCCGTGGTATCTTAGATACAGAGCAAAAATGCAGATGGTATACATATGTGTGAGCACACATGCGCGGTGAAAACACAGACAACACACACACACTGAGTAAGAGACTGAGAAAAGGTAAGAATACTTTGTATTTCAAGGACACATGGGGACTTAGAAACAATGTACACAACGTGAGAATACAGTTTGGATGACAGTTGTATTTGGAAATACTGTGGCCCATTTAACTTAACTCTGAATCAGTCAAAATATGTGCAAAATATCTGAGTGTGTATCCCCCCCCCAAAAAAAAAGTCAATCAAAATGCCGTTGAAAGTGGAAAATATGTTTAGCACCATTATTTTTAAGGCCATTATAAATGTATTCAGCTTTTTACCCTGGGAATATTTAGAGGCTTATCCCTCTTCACTGCATGCATTGCTGCTTACAATAGTCAGCAGGCTGCTGCTCCTACTTACAAAGGTTGCCTGTCAGAGGGCAGAAGCCCAGATCCACAACTTATGATGAAAAAAAAATGAATTGTTAATACGATAGCTGTATTTGTCAAATTATATCTTTAAAGTTAACTGTTGAAAATATGTGGAAATACAAAACAAAATTTGTTCTCGTTATCATTCTATTGCAAACACCAAAAGAAATACACAGTTTTACAAACTAACAATCAAAAGAAACCACAGTTATCTCAGGATGAGTTGATGCAGCCAGCCTTGATGAGACCTGATAAATTAGGGTGAGAGAGAAGGGGAGGAAGTCGTCCCCTATCAGTGGACAAGGGAAAGGGCATAGGGGGAGATGAGGGAGGGTGGGTAGGACTAGTAAGAGATGGGGGTACAGTTGAGATAAATTGTAATTAATTTAAAAAAAGTGACAATCTTCCCCCAGAAAAGAAAGTTATTAAACTGTAACTTGTTTCTACTTTATTATAAATTTCACAGACTAGGCCTTCACAGATTTGTTCTATTTTGTATGCCTTAGGGAAGAGCTTTCCTTTGTTCTGAAGTACCATTAAAGATGGCGACGTACTAATGGGTGTTTAATCGCAGGCAAAAGTCTAGCTCTCCTAAAGTATAGAGTATTTCTTTTAACAATGAAAATTAGAACAAGGAAACCAAAAGTGAAATGACATTGAAATAATATCCATCCAATGACCCATTCTAGTGTTGACTATTATAAGATTTTGCAAAATCAACCAAGAAAAAATACGTAAAATATTCAATAAAAGAAATTTATACCATCACATTCATGTAAATAAAAGATAAGAATAACATCTTCAATTTGACAGATAATGTGCATATTTTATAAATCAGCATAATATAGTATAGTTTCTTCACATCATGGTATCAACGTATAATTTATGCAACTACCAAACTTTAAGATCCTAGGCCAAAAGAAAAAGAAAAAACTTCAAGAATTGTGGCTACAAATTATTATCACATTTATTCATTTGCACAGAAAGTCACACAATGTAACAAAATAAAGCAAAAACCCTTATAATTTATCTTAATGTGTTTTATGTGAATTCCACCCATATATTATATATAAATAATATATAACTATATTATTATAGGTATATATTATAGGTATATATGAATTCCACCCATATATTATATATATATACCTATATTATTATAGGTATATATATGTTATAGGTATTATATATAGCTATATATATATGTTATTATAGGTATATATATTATTACAGGTATATATTATATATCTATATTATATAACATATACCTATATTTTTTCATTTTTTGATTACTTTCACATATTTCCAAGATGAACACACAGTTGGAGTTAATAACTTAATTAGTATTCATTTTGTGTTTCACTATTTCCAGGCAGATGTTATTCTTTACTTGCTCTAGTAACCTCTGTGTTCCTGTAGCCATATGCAACATTTTGTTGGTGAGGGAATACAGACAGTCAAGACATTCCTCTACCTTGTCTGAAAAATATTGCAACATCAATATTTATTCCTGAGACGAGTAGAAGAGCCCTGGACTCCGAGCTGTTTCTTTCATATGGAAGGAGTCCCACCCTGGAACTTTATTTCATAATATACTACACATGTCCTAGGTGGTCTGTTTGCTGAAAGATGTCTTCTAGGCACACAACACTAGGCCACATTCTTTCTCTTCTGTGCTTGATAATTCTCCCTCTTAAAATTACTTACCGATCAACATATATAGAAGAGGAACAATCTTTAAAGGTGTCATGAGATAGTTCAATGTATTAGTATTTAATATTATTAGTAGTAGTATCAGATAGTATGTCCTCAGAGTCAACAAAGAACTCCACATGTAGTAATCTTTATGGTATTTCTAAACACCATTTTGGTTGGTCTGTTTTTCTTCAGATTTGTCATGAAAGACAAATGGTAAATCACATATATTTTGTCATTTTATAATACAGGAAAAACATTCTTATTATAGAATGTTAATAGTGCTGGTAAATTATTTTAATAACTGAAATATAGTATATTTAAAATAACATTATGAGAATACAAATGAGACATATCCATGATTCAAGATAAATTTATTTGAAATAATATTTGCAAATTGTGATTTACATAGTTTCAAATAAATATTATTTAAATGAGATGAGGTTTATTCAATCACAGAAGTGTAAAGTGCAAACCAATGCACGATAATAACTGTTAATTCCGAAAATGGATATGGTATTTCTAAACACCATTTTGGTTGGTCTGTTTTTCTTCAGATTTGCCATGAAAGACAAATGGTAAATCACATATATTTTGTCATTTTATAATACAGGAAAAAACATTCTTATTATAGAATGATAATAGTGCTGGTAAATTATTTTAATAACTGAAATATAGTATATTTAAAATAACATTATGAGAATACAAATGAGACATATCCATGATTCAAGATAAATTTATTTGAAATAATATTTGCAAATTGTGATTTACATAGTTTCAAATAAATATTATTTAAATGAGATGAGGTTTATTCAATCACAGAAGTGTAAAGTGCAAACCAATGCACGATAATAACTGTTAATTCCAAAAATGGATATGAATCACAATCTTTGCCCTAATTTCTGGCATGTAAAAGAGACTATTGAAGCAGTGAGGAAAACTAAGAGTGAATTAAATTAATGAAGCTGTATGTGATGACATACATGAGGTGTATGTTTTACATGGCTCATGGAAGGTTCTTCAACATAAACCATATCCCAATATGAAATAAGCTGTTACTACCACCTCAACAAGACGTCTCAGCCTGGTGGCTCTGTGGCAACATTCATTATCTTGGTAAATTTATCAAGGTCTACTCTAAATTATGCCTGGGCTGTGTAAATTCTGAAGCCAAGTTCTGTTGGAAGTTCCTACCAGAGAGATTACATTAATTATAATGAGTATGGACATTCACAAAGAATAACATGGGAAGAAAAGAACATTTCTAGTTGCTGAGTTGACAGAGTAATTGCCAGAGGGAGCAATCAAAACCTTAGAAGTCTAAAAGTCTTTCCCTCTTACTGTTCCTTCTATTTTTTCTCTTCCTGCTGCTGCTCCTCATCTCTTCTGGTTTTCCTCCTTACCTTCCTGTTCCCTCTCTCCACTACCCCCCTCTTTTTTTTCCTTTTCAACACACACACGCACACACACACACACACACAAACACATACACGTACACCACTTCCACACACGTTTTTTGTTCTATTGCAGCTGTTCTACTATCTATCAAAAGAAAATAATGTTATTTGATTATAATTTAAGACTTGTAGATTTGGACATGGTCACTATTCTCTCAAGGTGACTGACAAGTTTTAGGATTCGTGGAGTAATATTTCAGAGGCTAATTTTGATTTCCTCAAGGAGAACCTTAAGGAAGCATTTGAAAAACTTTTCATGGAGATGACATATTTCTTCAGTTCTTTCCTATTTGACAATTACTCAGCATCACGTGACAAGGCATCAATTGTGTTCTCAAGCAAAAGGCAAAAAAACCCAAACATCTCACAAAAGGGAATAAAAACATATTAAAGCAGTGACTACAAATACAACTATTGTTTACATTATTAAACTTAAAACATTCAACTTCTTGTTACAATACTATGACTAAGCATGCACCTTCCAAAACTCTGACAGACCATGATTTTAATAATCAGTGTTCTGTTTTAGGCAACATATCTGGCTAGCCAGACAGACAGACTTCTATTGTGCCAAATGCTCTAAAAGCAAGCAAGCAAGCAAACAAACTAAACCCAAACAGATCCAGGATGGACTGCAGACAACCAGCTTTGGCCTCGCAGTTCCCATGTGAACCATTATTTCTCCCTGCTCTGAGGAAATTATAGATAATCCTCCTGCATATTATCCCACACCTTTCATTTCCTCTTACTTTCTCTAGCAAAGTCTTTCTTGATTAGCATAAAAAGCTGAAGAACGAACGGAATGACTTACCATTCAGCTTCTCCTGATTCTCTGGCCGAAGAATCAGTATGATTACACTGTGCTGTTGGAACTCTATTCTGTTACTGGGCACGTAAGTCCAAGAGCAGAATGAACTCACATTAGAAAGGAAAAGGGTAGTGTTTTCTGTCTTTCCATGCATTTGCTAGATTAGGCCAACAAGCATAAAGAATACATTATACATTTGGTTAGAAATTTTCATCTGACTTCTTCCTTTTCAATTAGTATCCCCTTGATCTCCTTTAGTTGTCTTATTGCTTCAGCTCGAATTTCAAGTATTATATTGAATAGATATGAAGAGAATGGACAGTCTTGTCTTGTTCCTGAGTTTAGTAGAATTGCTTAGACTTTTTTCTCCATTTATTTTGATATTGGCTATTGACTTCCTGTGAAATGCTTTTATTATTTTTATGTATGTCCCCTGTATCTCCAAGACTAGTGTCATGAAGGGGTGTTAGTTTTGTGAGAGGCTTTTCAGCATCTAATGAGATGATCATTTGGGGTTGTTTTGGGTTTTTCGTCCTTTCAGTTTGTTTATATGAAGGATTATATTGACATATTATAGTATGTTGAACAAGCCCTGAATCTTTGGGATCAAGCCTGTTTGATCATGGTGGGTGATCTTTTTGATGTGTTACTGAGTTCAGGTTGCTAATGTAGTTGAACTCTGTCAGTTAGATCATATAAAACATTTTTCAGAGAAATATCGATGTAGCTTTCTATATGATCTTTAGTACAATGAATATGCGATGTGGGAATATGACCTTCAGAAATAAATGTGGGGACAAAGAAGATTAGAAAGTCCTCAGAAGGCAAAACAATCTCAAGCACATATGCTGTCAAGTGATCTATTTCACATCCTGAGAGCACAGGTTTCAAGCTGAAATGAATGTAAATGAATCTCTGCTCTTACACAGTGTTATGAGGCTTAGCTCATTTTTCTCTTTTTTTTTTTTTTTTTTTTTTTTTTTTTTT
>REGO01000269.1:451900-490683 GCA_010120015.1 Rhombomys opimus | reverse complement strand
TTCTTTCTTTCTTTCTTTTTTTCTTTTCTTTCTTTCTCTCTCTCTCCTTCCTTCCTTCCTTCCTTCCTTCCTTCCTTCCTTCCTTCCTTCCTTCCTTCCTTTCTTTTTCATTTTTTGGAAACTTACTCTCCACATTTTAATTGTCTGCAGTTATTTGGTCTCAAAGGTGACATAATAATACAGGGCCATAAACAACCGTAGTGCCAAAAACAAGTGTCTTGGCACCACCCCTCTTTTTCTGAGGGCTTTCAATAAGGGCTCTTGGCTTTCAGTCTCTAACGAAGTACACTCCCATTCTGTCCTTCCATACATGTAAAAACAACAGAGTGAAAACACAGAAGTCAAGAGAACCAGCATGAATGGAGCACCTAGGAAGCTACCTGAGATGCTCTCTCTGTTCTCCCTGTTAATGTAAGAGGTTGGCGATTTGGGGTCATACCTACACCTGTGAGTAGTGTCCAAGCCTGGAGTGGGTGTGCAGCCTTGGTGATGGCATTACCTAGCAAATCTGTTATTTGCCCTAATATTATCTAACCTACTATAATAAACAATAATAACAAATAACTATAACAGACATAGACACCAGCTAGATTTATAATTGCCTTATTCATGTTGGACCAGACAGATATTTCACTTACACTGTCTCAATAACCTCACCATTCATCTCCCTGCCCCCATCCAATGCTATCTACTTTAATCTTCCTCATCTGGTCTACCTTCCATCTATAATCCTATGCTACTTGCTTGTATTCTTCATTGGGCCTTTTCCCACCATTACTGGAGTCCTTGCTCTCGGCCCACGTGTTTTGTTTTGTTTGTTTGTTTCTCTACACTAACCCATCATGGCATCCTCCCACCTCTTCCTGTTCATCTCTTTCCTGTCATTGTCTCACTCAAAAGCCTAGAAACCTTAGCCTCCCCTAGTCCATTCTGCCCTGCCCAGGTATAGGTTGTTTAATCAGCCAATCAGGTATACTGACATAGGCAGGTTTTACACAACAAGGATGGGTTTACACAACAATGATAGGTTTACATGAGAATGTGCTCTTCTGAGCAGGGACAAGATCTTGCCGGGGGGGGGGGCATTTTTAACATTAGAATACTTAGCACCAGGCCAACCCCCAACACAAGTGTGTGGTAACCAGAAGGCTGGTCAGAACCTCCTTTTGGAAGGCTTCATTTCATCTTCAGAAAAGTTTGAGTATGTTGATGACAAATTCCATTGCAGAGGGGCAGCCCTGACCTACTTACTGAGTTCATTTCACACATGACTAGACCTGGCCCAGACTGTTGGAGACCAAGGTAACTCCATGGTGCCTGGCTTTGAGCAGCTGGGTTAGGACTCCTCCTGCCACCTAGAAGCACCAGCAAGCGACCCAGAAAATTTTTCTTAAAGAAAAAAAAAATGATAAAGGAACCACTATCCCATTCTTTCTGTAAACCATTTCCAATGTTTCATTTCCAAGGTTGCAAGGCTTGTGATTATTAGAGTAAGAAGTTAGACTGAAGACTGTCTCTAGCACAGAGGCTATAGTCTATGCTAGTACTTTGTATCTCAATAGTCTATAAATGTATAACACTGCATAACACAAAATATAGAGAGATAAATGTTTAAATAAAACACAAGTATTTTGTATGTGAAAACTTGCATCATTTTTTTTTATGAAGCAATGTTTCAAAGCTATAAAAGCAGAGAGAAAACATATCCAAACCTTGAAAATAATCAATTGTTTAAGATGTTTAAGCCAATCAAAATGAGTGCATTAAATTGGAAGTGGAAATATATGTTTTAAAGTAAAAATTGGAACGGGATGATGTCTCTATCAGTAGAGTGCTTGGCATGCAATCAGACATGCTAAGTCTAACACACTCATTTAAAAAAATCTGTGCCCAGGCCACAGAAGAAGACAATGCAGCCACTCCTGATGGGACCTAACAGACTAGGATCAGAAGGAAGAAAAAGAAACCCTCCCCTACCAGTGGACTTGGGGAGGGGAGTGTGTAGAGAATAGGGAGGAAGGGAGGGATTGGGAAGGGAGGAGGGAGGGAACTAGAGGGGTGATACAAAGTAAATAAAGTGTAATTAAAAATTAAATTAAAGTAAAATTAAAAACAAACAAAAAATAAGGATGGTCAAGTAAAACATTTTTTATAGTGGTTCTCAATTTTCCTAATGCTCTCTTTAATACAGTTCTTCATGTGGTGGTGACCCCAACCACAAAATTATTTGTTTATACTTCACAACTATAATTTTGTTACTGTTATGAATTTTAAAATAAGTATCTGATATGCAAGATTAAAAAAAAATCTGTGCTCAGCAGATATTTGACTGAAATTCAGACACTGAGAACATGGAGAAAGGTGGATCACTGGAGGTGACTGGCTGGTCAGCCTAGCCAAATGGGCGAGTTCCAGACTTAGCTAAAGATTTGTATTGAAAAGTAAGATAAAGCCTAATATATCAACTCTGGTCTCCAAGTGCACGTATGCATTTGTACACACACACACACACATACAAGTCAAAACTGTAAGATATCAGCTATGTTTTATTCAATATATAAAACTAATCATTCCTGTTTTGTTGCTTCACTTGTCTCATTGCCAACACTTAGTAGTTTTTAAAGTGCCAAGACATCAGAATAAAGTCAGAGAGCCACTAGATGCTTAGGAACAAATGAAAAATTAAAACGAAACAAAACAAAATCTATCCAATCCAGTGTTCTTCTAGGTCTTAGAAGGTAAGATGAAACAGATAAAAAGCAAATAGTGATTAACAAGTTTGTATTTAAACCGATGTTAGACAACCCTTTCACCTTTACTGCTAACCTAGTGTCCTCTGTCCACAAATAACGCTTATCTTTTGGGACCTTCTGCAGCTGCTCTACAAAGGAGAAACGTGATGAAGCTTTGAGAGGATGCCCACATCTATCCACAATAAAGACAGAATCCAATGACCTGCAATGGCCTAGCCTCAAACCATTCATGTGCCTCATCAGTTTGATTATATATCATATTGTGAAGTTAGAGAAACATATTTAACCATATTTTATGACCCACTTTATTCCTCCGAGTGCTGTTCAGACTACTGGAAACACTGATTTCTATAAGAGAATCGTTCTGATTGGACCCCTGCTGTCCTGAAAAGCCAGTGTTGATACTAGAAATTTCATGTGCAAATCATGATTATTCTCATGTGTCTGCCATTTCCACACTTGTGTATATACACAGCAAAATTATAGTTTCTATTATTGTTGTGATAAGGCAAAAATCAATTATATCCAATTATCTAGAGCGTCGATATGTTGTGCTATCATTTTATTAAGTTAAAAATAGTCATCATAAAAGTTTCAGTTTCTCAGACTTAGAGGCCTGAAAACAAACTACAGAGAAATGAAGACTTACAAATTGAAGCATAAATTTTATCCAGCTTAATTCAGTCTATCATTGATCTCTGCAAAGAAAATTACCACAGTGTGTAAAAAAGTGGATTTTGACATTCTGAGTCTATTTACTATCTATTACATGTTACAAATACACCATATCACTGGAAAATTCTTTATCTCAATGATTCTGTTATTCCCCTATGGAGCTGTTATTCGGTTGACATAAAGCATCTGATTCTATTAGAAGAATTTTGTTAATTGCATATCTCGTAAATGCAGGTTAATTAAATGTTCTGAATGTATCATTTAATCAACAAATCCTGAATGCCAAGAGAATGTTAATTACCCAACTAAGGGTTGTACTTCAAAAAGGAGGAGGAAATATTTGTATTTTGTGGGATTTATTTTGCATTATAGTCGTGACTATTTGAAAATTAAGAACAGATGGATATTTAGACATCAAAAGAGCAGCTTGAAATACGGAGCCCTGTATTATCAAAGTTCACAAGCCAGGGTTTGCTGACAGGAGGAACAATCATAGAACATAACCTTTTATTTCTTCAGAGAAAGTTATGCCTGCCCAAGATCTGAAGCTAAACATTCACAAAATGGTTTCACACAAGTGACATTCTATTCAAAGCAGCTGTCTGCAGGGAAAATAAATGGGATTTAATCTGCCATAAAATGAATTGCACGATTTATTTTCTTGAGGAAGTCATGCCTTTGTGACACTGGTGAGCTGAAACAGTTTTGCTTAAGAAAAAGAAAATTCTTCCTATCCCAAAGCCATATTAATTCAACTATGTAGAATTTCCCTCCAGAAAAGCAACTGGAAAGCCATATCAGCTATTCCACCAATGATCTAATGCCTTTTTCTGCCTTTAAACATGGTTTAAAACATGAGTACTAGAGATACTCTCAGTTCAGAGACAAGTTTTCAGAGACTGGCCTTTGAGGTTGAAATAGTCAATGCCAGGTATAGAGTCCTTCAAAACTGAAGGATTTAACATACTCCAAACTAATATTTAAGAAATCAATTAATACATATTAATATTTTATTAATAAGCCCCTCCCAGCCACACTCTCCCTCCCACATTAATAAAATATTAACAAAATAATGTTGTAAAGACAAAATATTAATGATTATATATTTATGAGATATAATACATTGATGTATTTTAATTTTTTTAAAAATAAGAGAGATTCCAATAAATTCTAATGATGGAATTTGTTTTAATTCTATGTAAAATATTTAATTTTGCTCAACCATGTTCATAGCAGCTTTATTTGTAATAGCCAGAATCTGGAAATAAACCAGATGTCCCTCAAAAGAGGAATGGATACAGAAATTGTGGCACATTTGCACAGTGGAATACTACTCTGCCATTAAAAACAAGGAAATCATGAAATTTCAGGCAAATGGATGAAACTAGAAAAGATGATCCTAAGCGAGGTAACCCAGATCCAGAAAGACACACATGGTATATGCTCAGTTAAAAGCAGATTTTAGTCATATGTTAGAGGACATACATACTACAACACACAGACCCCAAGAAGATAAGCCAGATGGTCATCTGAGGCTTCATGTGGGCCTACCAGTCAGGGGAGTGGGGATATCTCTGACATGAATTATGATGCCTGCTTTTTGTTCAGTTCTTTCAGAGAGGACTTCCCAACAGGGGAGAAAGATGAACTCAGTTCTCATGTGAATAGATGAGCTAGGGTGTCTGGGTAGGGGGGTGCCCTGTTCTGAGGATTAGGAAAGAGGGGATAAGGGAGGGAGGGTGGGACTGGGAAGGGCTTATGACTGAGGTATAGATTAAATTAATTAATTAAAAATAATAATTTTCAAAATTGTATGTCTGTAGTAAAATTTTAATTGTGCCATTTTACTTGTATTACTTCAATCCCATTTTTCAGAATATTTATATTTGTAAATTTAATATAAATACCAAAATAACAAACATTGAAAATAGTTTCAGTTAAGTGAGAAATACTATTTTTCTACAGAAATAAATAGACCTTTTCCTCATATAACTTTTCAGCATTAGTCTTATAAAGGCAAGTCTATGAAATAATTTATTAAAAATATGACAAACAATATCTGAAGAACCCTTATCTTGGTCTATAAAGTGAACACACATTAAAAGAGATTTCCATGAGAGCAAAGAGAGCATTGCAGTCATACCTTGTGGACTGGACAGTTATGTGTAACACTCATAACTTTCCTTAAGCTATCAGGTTATTACATTTGCAATTGAGAAGAAGAGGGGGGAAACAAAAAGCCACTCTAAACTGAAGGCAATGACAAAGTCCAACCAGAATGTATCTTCATTGTTGTTGCTTATGCACACAGAGGCGTAGTAGATTAGGTGATTTACCTAAAAGTCAGAAGGAGAGACTCTCACACCCTGGTCCCTTCCCCGCCACATAAAAGAGAGACATTGCGAGCTCTCTGACTCCAGTTCTATTTGAAACAGGCTCCATCTAGTAGATGATGCTCATATTTTATAACTGCAAAACAATCCCACTTATAAGTTGTATACTTTTGTATTTTTTCCTAATTTTCTATCTCTACATTGTATGTTAATTACCTTCTGAGCTTGAAAGCATATTGCTCTTTTACAATTGGATTTCTGCTGACAGAAAGCCATATTAATCAACATCTCAGGATCTCTTACAGTAATAAAAGGGAACTGGTTGTTGTTGTTGTTTAAATCAGTTTGCTAAAATTGCCTATATGCTTCCATCCTATGGTATGTGATCACAAATACCAGGTGTCAGAGCAGATTCCTTTAATTTCCCTGTGAGCAATTTAGGATATCTAAACAGAAAAACAAAAATGTCGTATTTTATAAGATTTGTTTAGTTCTTACTCCTTGTTAGTATTGATTTTGATACAATATATCTGATATATACATACTAAATCTGCACAATTCTAAGAATTAGCTTTTCCATAAAAATTGCTTATCTACTGGTCTAGCAGAATAGCTGATGGAATGCCAGCACTAAGACATTTTTGTCTCATGTAATCTCTTAATTTTTATATGCAATTTAATGTTAGCATTTCAAAATATAAAGTAGAAACATGTTGGCATTCTTCATCTATTTCACAACCTTCTCACAGCAATGACATCATTCAACTTGGAGTACTTGTGAGCCTTGTACTAGCTATCTACTTGGGAAAATGTAGAAATCTAATGCATGCTTGAGAGAGATGATGTTAAATGGATGCTAAAATTCAGGACACCCTATCATTATTCATAAAGTCTTTAAAATATTACTGTGATTTTAGAGCTTTATAAACAATGAAACAAGGTCTAGGATTTTGTGATAGAGATCTTCAAACAAACGGTTTTATATATGTTATATATATGTGTCACTGAATATATTTTCTATGGCTACATATATATCATACATATATGAATTTCTCTTTTGGATTTGGTACACACTTATTCCAAACCAAAACAGAATTTATAATATATTGAAGGTATTCTCTCTAAAACAAAATAAGTTTGTCAAGGAAAAATGGGTGGTATCAGTGAGCTTAAATTCACTTGAAATTCTTCCATGAAAAAGTAAGGCAGAGGTGTATAAATGAGTGAAAAATGACAAGATCTGTCAAAGAAATGCAGTGGTTAACATTACATAAAGTATTCCCATCCCATTTTAGACTTAAGAATCATAAGATTCTTAGGAATCTTATGTACTGAGCTATAGATGCAAGTAGAATCTTTTCTTATTAGCATGTATTCAAACATGTTTTCTGAAGGCAACCCTTTAAGGGACGCTATTTATTCATCTATGCTATCCTGGGGGTTCTGTTCCACACTTGAGATTTATGACAGTGATTCATTCTTTCATTCATGTGAAAGTATTCTGATTGAAATCAAAATTCTGATTAATTTCAGGTGAAACAGAGAACTTGTATTTATTAAAAAAAAGTTTCAAGGTGATTGTGAAGCTGCTAGCCCTCAGGTCATACCTTTGGAAGCAACAGTCCAGAGTATTTGAGGAAAAAAATAAGTAGGCTTTCTTCAAAATGCCTAGAATAGGCATCTTCTGAGAGTGGTTGAAGTCTCGGCTTTTCCTCCACCCGGCACACAGAGAGGAAAAGTCCTCTGTGAAACATGGATGTGAACTGTCTGCCTGGATCAGCAGTGAAGCTTGACGCAAGCAAGAGCGATAACACGCGACCACGCGTCTACGCAGCTGTCTCGCATGTGTTCCTAGATGTAGAGTAAAACCTCCGCGTCCACGTCATGTTGACAGAAACGTGCCTGCGGCTCTGCTGTGACGACCCCTAACTTTGACTTGTGCTCATCTCAGCACAAAAAGTTTGCAAAATTGTCAGGTCCAAACACACCCAATCTCCAGGGTTAAACCACAGCATATTTCACACATTTTAACGGTCTCCGTGTGGACGCCGTTAAGGTTGCCTGGAATTTGGAGATAAGCCCAGGATTAGTCCTGCTTTAAAGTCATCATGAAACCTTGTTACAGGGCTCAAGTTAAGTTGTCAAATGTATTTCTATGAGATTAGTTGGGGAAAGCCACACACTCACTCACTCCAGGAAGATGAGCTTCAAATAGCAAAAAAAAAAAAAAAAAAAAAAAAAAAAAAAAAAAAAAAAAAAAAAAAAAAAAAAAAAAAAAAAAAAAAAAAAAAGGAAGGGGTTGTGTACATTTTAACTCCAGGTCTGGACTTCCAACTTCCATGTTTTAGAGACGGTAGGCTTATTTTATTTATTTATTTATTTATTTATTTATTTATTTATTTATTTATTTATTTATTTATTTTTTGAAGCTAAAACAGTATCTTTTTCAGCAGTCTTGCCATGTGAAAAGGACTTAAACTGAGAAGTCCTCAGTAGGATATTAAATTAAAGAAAGAAAGAAAGAAACAACATTTGAGAACTAGGTCAATCCTACTTAGGCAGATTTTTGAGAATGCCATACAGTAATAAGACAGGATTATTCACAATTACAAAAAATTTCAGTGTTTTCTTTATATGACAATTTGCCAAATTTACCGCAATAAAAAAAAAAAACATATTAGAAATAGGCATATCCAGGAGACATTGTCTGTGTGCTAGTAAAGTAGCTAAAATATTGCCATCCCTCATTTTTTCCGTATGTGTCACTATTCTTTTGACATTGAGCACCCAAAATATAGGGTAGGGAATTTTGATTAAGTCTTGTCAAACTTTTATTGCCTTTGGCTGAAGGAGATTGCAGACTATCCAGAAGATATATCCTGGTAAGGTGTGAGTTTGCATACTGAAAGGAAGTAGGACGGAAATGTATTACTGAAAATAAAGTTTAAAACTTCAGAAATAATTTCCTCAAGGAAACCCACAGATTTCCTACATCCTCATGGACTTCAAATTTGCCTGGCTTACTGGTTCTGAGTTTAAAAAAGTCTGAAAAAAAAAAAAAGCTTTAAGCAATATAGGATTGCAGTTTGTGAAATTATCCCAAAAGTTGATGCATGCTGATTAATAAAATGTATATATGCTGTTTTATATTCTATTTCTGTATCTATGTATCATCTATGTATCATCTACTATCTCTATCTGTCTGTCTATCTGTCTTCCTATATATATGCTAATAGTCATAGAATTAATAAAATATCCATGTAGACATATCAGATTCATAGAAATATAGAAGTAGCTCTTGCTTTGGGTGATCTGGAAGTGAAACCAGCATTAGAAAATCTACCTTATGTTATCATGGTAAAAAATATTTTTGGAAAATATTCTGTTAAACACCCTTGTAATTCCACTTGCATAACACTGACAGAAATCATGATCTCCATTTTTATTAAATTCTTTGGATTTTATTCAATTAAAATGCTTGTAATGAGTTAGTAATCTCATATGGGAGGTTCTTTCTGTTTAAGTACTCCAGAAGTTTCCAGATTTATGAATTATCAAAATTCATCATCACATGTATTCCAGATGATTTGTTTCTGGAAATAGCTAGATGAAAGGATAGATAAATAACTTTGTGGAATACGTTTGATGAAATAAAAATATTGTCTTTAAGAAGTATGGAGATCTCTGCATATGCTTTCATACAATGCCAGGTAGAGTCTTTAAGAGGCCAACTGTGGTAGGCTCCTGTCCTGTTACTTGTTTTCTCCTACTTCCAATGTCTATTCCAACATTCCATTTCACTGGTCATCAGAAATAAATGTATATCAAAATCATAAAAAAGTATGGAGATCATTTTAGACTCATAGGAGAGTATGTGGTAAAATCAAATAGATTGTGTCAATGATAAGCTCTTTATTCTGTACTTCCCCCGGGCATTTACCACTCAGAACACATCTTCATCATAAGTTAACCATGAAGAGACAGGCCATTCTCCCCCTTTAATAAAAAGGTAGACACTCTAAAAAGTTAACTAACTTTACTCAAAGTCATATGTTTAGAATTGGGTAGTAGGATTATAATATATAATATAGGATTGTAATATATACCAGCTAAAATAATAAAAAAACTATCATAATGCCAAACAAAAACATGGAAAGGTATTTTCCTTTTTATTATAGTTTCATAAGATTATAGAGGTATTTATATCACTTATTTCTTTCAACATTTAGCTTTCCATTTCATTACAAATGTGGCTTATAGCTGGATTTTCTCTAGTGGAGAGCTACTGGGTATTTCATTCACAGCCTGGAGCAGGCCCCATGTCCAGGAGTAGTTGGCAAGAATATACAGACTTTTTGCTTTTTATGTGTCCTCTTTGTCTTCTCTTGGTAATTTATTTGTCTTATTAGGATGGCTTGTTTGATTTCTTTGGATTTTCACATTTTGTTTTAGTGCTGTTGTTATTGGCTTAAAGATGAAGAGACGAAGAAAGAGGGAACTGAGAGAGAACATAAAATTGGGTGAGTAGAGGTAGGGTATAACGGGGTAAAGTTGAAGGAAGGGGGCTGTGATAAAAATAAACAGTAAAAATAAACACATGATAGAAAGAATAGAATATTTAAGTGAAAGCTTTGCGTAAGCACTAAAATGCTCATTTTCCTTTAAAGCTGTTCAATAATAAAGAGAAAAATCATCATTGCTGCCCTAACTAACCCTGTTTTTGTTGCTTGGCATCTGTACAACTAATCACGCAAACAGTAGAAAAATGAGTATGGCAAAGTAGCTACTGCACCAAAGATAAAAATAATTTAAAGGTAGGAAAACTTAGGTACCATTGATTCTCTTCATTTATAGAATTTCTATTAAAAGGGTGTCTGAATACATTATTCCGTGAACAATGTTCAAAGCCACATTGTTTTACTGCCACACATTCCCTACTGTAGCACCACAGGGTAAAAACTCTGTCATAATAAACAGTTTACCAAGACAAATTAATTAAGCAGTAAATTACTCACACATATACTGCCTGATATCATCTGGCATCATCTAACCCTAAACACCATTCCCTTGGTGATCTGTAATCTTCAATTTTTTTATGTGCTTTTTTTTTTACTTTTTTAAAAACAAAGTTTTAGCTTTAAGTGTTTATGTTTATGTGAGATAATTGTGGCTACTTTGAAAAATGTAACATTAATTCTAATAAAAATAAAATACTATGTTATTTAATTTTGAAATGTATCTGACTATTGAGGTTTTATATATTGGATTTGTATCCCATAGTATTATAGAATATATATTGGTTCTTGGCAGCATAAAGAAGAAACCTCCATAAAATCAAATGGAATTGTCCAAGGTAGCCACTTACACCAGAAAAGAATAATGTTGACTTTATTCACTTTGACATACAGAGTCCACAACTTATTGATGTTTATCAGTCCTCCCATGAGCATTTCAAGTCAGTCCTTCTCAACATCAGCACGCTAAGCACCCTTTTGTATAACTTTTAAAAACTGGAAAAAACAAAAAACAAACAAACAACAACAACAACAAAAAACACAACAGGACATTTTGCTGCAGATGCATGTTCCAGACTGACACTTTAATCTTATGATGTCAAGATGGGTTTTCTTTTGTAATAAAATAATAATGTTGACACTAATAATCTGTTGCCACTCTTGTTAAATAAAGCCACTCTTTCATGTTAAAAAAAAAAAACACGTTTATGTGGTAAACTATAGTATGGAAATTTATGCTCATGGATCTATAAATATCTTCAAAGCTCATCTATCTGTGCTCAACAAAAGGAGCTTTCTTATCTTTACAATGTTAATTCCTTATTTAGACTAACTATAACTTAAGAATTCCTACTCTCAGCAAAACATTTAATAATTTCACCCCCTTCCTTATGAGCCAAATTGTGTTTCACCAGGATGGTAATTATTATTACTATTATTTCAGGTTTTCTTTTATGCTGCTATGTGAAATTGTTTCTGTGGTGTTCAGACACAATAAAACAACTGAAACCGTGAGCAAAATATGCATTAGAGTCCCTTGCAACTTGCAATATTTGTGAAGTTACACAACCACACACTTAACAAAGTACCAGACTACTAAACAAGGCACAATACTATTCAGAAATTAAAAAAAAACATTCTGTAGATTTACATTAATATCTCTCTATTGACATACATATAGCAACATAGTTTCCATGTTTATCATTCCTGAAGGTAGAGCTTGAGGTGTTTTCCCAAGTACTGTCTGATTTTCAATAGAATACAATGTAAAAATTTTATTTCCAACAGTATCTCCCATGCTAGTAGCTTCTCATTACCTTCCTTTTGCCAACATTTTTCTGCAATCACAACATATGTCAAATTACATAATCCCCGTTCCAATGGGATGAAAAAGAAACTGTCACACTATCTTTCTCTTTTCAAAAGGCCCTTCATGATTATGTGCAATTACAGCCTCAGACAAAATGTTACCAGCTCATCTTACCTCTATCACTGAAGTCATCGACTAGAATAATTTCTGCGATCAGACTCTGTGGGGTTCGGTTAATTATGCTGTGTACAGTCCGTAAGAGTGAGGTCCAACCTTCATTGTGAAATGGGATAATGATGCTGGTGTTTGGCAGCTTTTCAAGATACATCTTGTGCTTACAGCTGGAGAAAATAGGGAAGAAAGAGATGCCCAATGTAACACTGTAACTCATGTCAGACTGTAGTTCATTCTTTATGATACAGGCAATGATAAAATCATGGATTTGACTAATATCTTCCAACCACAGATCTTGAATTATAATGAGATCTCTTCTCATTCGTGAATCTTTATTTGATCATTCTCATTCTCACTTTAAACAAATATTTGTATGTAGGTGGCTAAATATTTCAGGATGTTGAAAATTGTACTTCTGATGAGATTAATAGGTCTGATGGTTATGTAAGTCTGTGAAAGGGCATGGGCGACTCTCTCTGTTGGGGAAAGGGTGGTGTACATATATTTGCTTGTGTATATGTGTGTGCTTGCCTTTGTAGGAGCCCGGGGTTGGTGCTGGAATGTCTTCCTCTATTTCTCCCCACTTTGTCTTTTATTGAGAATGGGTCTCTTAATGAAAGTGGACTATGTCCCATTCCAAGTAGAGTGGCTGGCCAGAGCATCCTTGGTCCACCTTTCTCCACCCTCCCAGGACCAAGGTTACTGAAAGGTTCTACTGTGTCCTGCTATTTATGTGGATAGTGGGGATCTGAACTCTATTCATGTTTTCATAGTATGGACTTTTCCCACTGAGCTCTCTCCCCATACCCCCATACTTTTATTTAATAAAAGTAATTATAAAACAACAACTATTTCAAATAATTTTCATGAAAGATATGATTAGGATTTAAATGGGATTCATGAAAACCTCAGTAAATTAATTTTTAATAATTATGTTTAATTATTTAGTTTTGATCATGGTATGTCTCATTAGCTTGGTGATATTTATGAAATATTGTGAGAAGAAATTATATACATTAAATGAAAATTTAATTGTAAATGTCCATTTACTTCATATAAACCATATAGATTTAGTATCTGAATAAAGACAATATTAAACTCCTCATGGAAACTTTAAAAAGAAATCCCAGAATGAGATTTTATTTCAGCAGAATCTGAAAAAAAAATTTTACCTGTATTTTTACATAAACTACTAATTTAAAAAATCTACAATGTTCAAAATTATTTGTCTATCAAGTATATATAAATATTTTTAAATAATGGGAAAAGTTTGGAAAACCATGTAAATTATAGCAACATATAAACACTGAAATATTTAAAAACATGAAATTAATGTAGAGTAACTCAAAAGACAAAAAAGGATGTATGTCAGCAATTTTTAATGGAACCAAATGAAGTAGATGACTGCATGGAATGATTGGATGTGGAAAGGAGAGCTGTGTAATTCTGCACTTGTCATATTTATGCCTTCTGAATAAAGCCAAACGTCCAAGAAAATTATGCTTGTATGCATCCATACATAAGTACCCAGGGTAATTAACCCAATTCTCATGCTCCACACTGTTCTTAGAATGCAAATGATAGTTCCAAGAAAATAAAGGATTTTCCAAACATTAAGACAATATTTTGTTCATATCAACTTCTTATCAATTAAGCAAAAAGGATATTCATGTTGTATTCTCTAAACAGCAGGCTCATGATGCTAAAGAAGAAAGTCCATAGTCTTCCAAAGTCCAATAAAAACACAAAGATGGCACAGAACTATGTAAGACTACTTCAATGCCATACAAGCTCTTACTCTTAAAAATTCTTCCAATAGATGTACATATTTTAGTAGGTTTGTCTTATGTTATATATCTATATGAGTGAGTATATACCGTGTGTGTCTTTCTACTTCTGGGACAACTCGCTCAGGATGATCCTTTCCAGGTCCCACCATTTACCTGCAAATTTCATGATTTCCTTATTTTTCATTGCAGAGTAATACTCCATTGTGTAGATGTACCTCCTCCTGAGGGGGGAGCAGCCTTACCAGGCCACAGAAGGTGACAATACAGCCACTCCTGATGTGATCTGATAGACTAAGATCAGAAGGAAGGAGAGGAGGACCTCCCCTATCAGTGGACTTGGGGAGGGGCATGCGTGTAGAAGAGGGAGAAAGGGTGGGGCTGGGAGGGGAGGAGGGAGGGGCTTATGGGGGGATACAAAGTGAATAAAGTGTAATTAATAAAATAAAATAAAATTGAAAAATGCTTCCAATAATCTCTATTTGCATAAACTCAAAGTATTACCACACATGAAAAATGAAAGTTCTCTTTCTATTTATTTATTCACTCAGTGATTACCAATGGGTCCTGGATACTAAGCAGGGAACATTTATATTGGTGAACTTCCACTTTGCTTTGATTTGATTATAACTGTCCTGGCTATTTACGAATTTTTGTTGTTGTTTTTATAGAAATCCAGTTATGAACATCAGATATAGAAAAAAATTAGATATTTACAAAGAGTTGTTTTCTGAAGAGCTTGCAGCTATTTTAAAGGACTGAACTTTAAAGGTGTTTGAAATTTTAAAGACTGTGGAACTTTCCTGGGAACAAATGGAAAAGGAAAAACTTTAGTTAAATAGTTATGTGTTTCTGTGCTGGCCCATTACATGTCAGCTTGACACATAGAGCATTTAGGAAGAGAGAGTCTTAATTGACCCCTGGGCTAGTTGTCTTGGACACTATAAGAAAGCAGTATGAGCAAGCCAAACACAGCAAATCAGAAATCAGCACTCCTTCCTGTCCCTCACAAACAACTCCTGCCTCCAGGTTCCTGCTGTGTTCCTGACCTCCCTCAGCAGTGGAGAATGCACTGAGAGTTGTAAGCTGAAAAAAAAAAAAAAAAAAAAACCTCTTTCTTCCTCATGTTGTTTTTGGTCATCACACTTTATTTATCAAGCAACAAAATCCCTAATACTAATAGCATCTATGTAACTCCCTATTTTCATAATGTGTTATGATGAATTAATTTAGAGACTGTACACAAAGCATTGAAGACAAAATAGGTAAGGTTTTGTTAGCAGCATCTGTAGTATTACAGACATGCTTGCTATTTTAATGGTATTCCTCTTAAATGACAAATCCTGTAGAGAATGAGGTAGAGTATTCAGAGACAGTCAGAAACAGAATAAAGGAAAGTGGGAGTCTCAGGATAGAAAGAAAAAAATAATAAATTACAATCTCTTCCCTTAAGGGTTCACCAGACCAGTAGACAGACATAAAAGATGACTGTACTCAAATGAGACAAGTGACTTAATAAAGAGTACACAGGCAAGGGGAGCCTGAAGGAAGTGTGACTAAGTTTGTCTGAAAGGATTAGGGAAGCCTTTATAGATGGGTGTGTATGTTGAAAACAGATCATATAATATCTTGAAAGAGATTCTAAGGAATTTGGACATTACCCTCTAGTCAATGTGAAGTATTTCAAATATCATTAACCACAAGGAAGACAGGACTGTGTTTACATATTCCTCTGGCTGCAGGGCAGACAATGCTTCAAAGACAGAAGAGAATAAACAAAGAAAGATTATGGATCATAATAGTTTGGCAAAAAAAAAAAAGAGTGAGACTGTGAATCTAAATTTATTTTACTCTAAAGACAAGCGGTCTCTTTGTAATGTTATCTAATCTAATAGAACTATATTTTGTTATTTGGTCATTTTAGCACTTAATAGAAGATTGAATTCAGCAGTGAGCAAAGATATTTGATTTGAGAAGTTGTGATGTACATGACCATCCTCAGCATTGGCTAGAACTACAGTGGCATCTCAGGCTTTACCAAGAATTTGGATCTGTGTGTTTATGGTTTGATACCAGATTGGGATGAAAGTTTGTTAAAAAACCATGTCATAGTTACACAATGACACAGTTACGTATGTATAAGTATGACATAGCATTTAAAATCTAGGTAGAGGAGAGCTGGCCACAAGTCAGTGGTAGAGAATCGGCATTATATGTACAAGTCTCTGGGTTTATTTTCCAGATACATAAAAAAAATTAAAATAATAAGCTAGTAAAATAAAATTCAGTAAAACAAATTTAGTTTAGGTATTTAAATACTTATCAGGTTTATCCACACAAAAATTGAAAACATTTGTTGGGATAAATTTGTATAAATGTGGGTTAAATATCTCTAATGACTTTATTTTAATGTATTGCTTTAAAAATGAAATTAAGAGTTAGGAATGGTTTAGGGATGGGGACATCTTTGTTGATCAACACTTTATATAATTGGATAAAATCTCTATTTACAATTTTTTAAATGTCCTCAAAAATGAAAAAGAGTTTATATTCCTTAAAAATTTAGTTTAGAAAAACAGCAAGTGTTGAAGACATGTAAAATGCTGACAAAACTTCAAATTAGTCTGTAAACATTCTGCTGTGACTTTCACAGCAATGCAAATAAACATCAATGGTAAATTTCTCACTCTCTTATGTTTCTCTAAAACAGAACGCACAAATAGTTTTGATAGCTTAATTTTGGCCTTGCAAAGTGAGATATTTTAAAAAGAATAATTGAAATAACAGCATTGCGTACTTGAAAACATACATAACAATTATTACATTCATTTTATACTAATTTCTTATTTTATTTCTTTCAAAGAAATAGCCATTAATTCTATAATGTTCCACAGAACATTTACAATATACATTACTCAGCTATTAAAAACAAGGAAATCATGAGATTTTCATACAAATGAGCGAAACTAGAAAAGATCATCCTGAGTGACATAACCCAGACCCAGAAAGACACAAATGGTATATACTCACTTATAGGTGGGTATTGGCCATATAGTACAGGATAAACATATTCCAATTCACAGACCCAAAGAAGCTAAGTAACAATGAGGACCCAAGGGAGGATGCCTAAGTCTCACTCAGAAAGGGAAACAGAACAGAAAATGGAAACACTTTAAGAGCAGGAACAGCGTCGGAGAGGGAGCAGGAAAAGAAATGAAAGTGGAGTCCCCCTCATATCCACCCAGGAGCCTACCCTGACTAAAGCCTCCAGCTTGTCACAGAGATACCCCCACCCTCAGTTTCTCTTTTCTCTACGGGTCTCTTGTTCTATCACCCTACCTCCCTCCCAGGTCTGATCACTCTCTTAACTCTCTGCACCCCCTCTTCTACCTTGTCTCCTCTGTTCAGTTACTACCTCTATCTATTCTCCCTTTCCAAGTGAGATTTATGCATCTTCCTTGGGATCCTCCTTGTTTTTTGTTTTCTTTGGGTTTGTGCCTCATAGTATGCTTATCCTGTATTATATGGTTAAAATCCCTTTATAAGTGGGTACATAACTTGTATGTCTTTCTGGTTCTGGGTTACCTCAGGATGATCTTTTCTAGTTTCAGTAAGGGAAGTAGGAATTGCATCAGACAGGAACTCACTTGCCAGTTTTTTTGAGCAGTTCCCCCTGGCTGAACTGCCATGCCAGGCCACAGGGGAAGAGATAAGGTCAGTCCTGATGCAGTTTGATGAGCCAGGGTGGTGGGAAAGTGAGCTCCCCTTCTCAGAGAAATAGGCTAGGGGAGGCATGAGGGAGGGGGTGGGCAAAAAGGAAGAATGGGACTGGAAAGGGAGAAGGGATGGGTCTACAATCAGGATGTAAAGTGAATAAAAATTAAATTAATGTAAAAAAAAGAAAGAAATGAGGGTGGAAATCAGTCCCAGGGAGGGCAGGAGCAGGAGGACAGAGGACCTACAGAGAGAAAAGAAACCATGTGTTGTGGCATCTCTGTGACAAGTGGGAGACCAACAACAGGGTAGGCTTCTGAAAGGTTATGAAGGTGACTCTAGCTGAGACTCTTAGTAGCAGGGAGCATGGAGACTGAAGAAGCCACCCTCTAACTAGACAGGACTCCTTGTGGAGGTAGGGAAACACCTACCCACCTAGAAAAACTTTGACCCAAAATTTAACCTGCCTAAAAGATGTGTGGGGGAAAAAGATAGAGCAGAGATTGAGGGAATGTCCAACCAATGCCTGGCCCAGCCTGAGATCTACCACATGGTAAAGAGCCAACCCCTGACACTACGCACAATACTCTGTTATTCATGCAGATGAAAGCCTAGAATAGCTGTCCTCTGAAAGGTTAGACCCAGCAGCAGAATTGAAACAGATGGTGAGACTCACAGCCAAACAGTGGTAGAAGCTAAGGAGTCTTGCAGAAAAGTGGGGGGAATGATAGAGGACCTGGAGGGAACAGAACCTCCAAAAGAAGACTAACCAGGGCCAACTAACCACGAACCAGTGGGATTTGTGGAGACTGAAGCACCAGTCAAGGACTTGCAGATACTAGAAATAGCCCCCCCCCCACATGCATGTAGCTGATGTGCAGTTTTAGTTTCATGCGGGGCATCCTAGTAAAGGTAGGAGGGGCTGTCTCTTACATGGAAAGAAGGTGTCTTCCCATTGCAAAAAGTTAAACCACCTAACATCTTAAGCTCTGCCAATCATTGCTTCAGACACAAATGAATACATGTATGGCTCTCAAACTAGTAGTTAAATAGCCTGTCATTAAAATGACATGTTATTTTCTACTTACAATTCGTTGGTCATAACTAGTCACAGAACATTTATGTCTGAGATGGACAATCGAATAGTTGTGTAGTAAAATAATCAGAACTTTTGGCAGATGACATCAATAGTTATTACCTGTTTTTCTTTTTGCCTCCTTTCAAAGTAATAGTAGAAGATGAAATTGCTTGCTAGATTATCCTTCATCTTCACTTTTGTGAATCATTGACTTTTTATACAGTATTTTTATAATAACCACATGCATTAAGTTATATAAATTCTGTCATAGTTTAAAGAATAAAAAGCAAATGTTTTATTTAAGAAAAAGTATAAGCTGAGAAAAGAAATCAGATACTGTATTAGTTAGGTTTCTATTGTTGGGCCCAAAGTAAGTTGGGAAAAATATTTATTTCAAAAAAAAAAAACCCACAAACTTATAATCCTTTGTGAAAAGAATTTGGATTGGGACCCAGAGGAAGGAACTCAAGCAGAGGCCATGAAGAAACATTGCTTATTGGCTTGCTTTTCTTGGTTTTCCTTTTTAAAATATTTTTATTTACTTATTATTTATTATAATTTATTCATGTTGTATCCTGCCTGCAGCCTCCTCCCTCATCTCTTTCCAGTCCCAAACTCCTTCCCTCTTTTCTCCCTATGCCTCTCCCTACTCCACTGATAGGGGAGATCCTCCTCCCTTCTATCTGACCCTAGCCTATCAGGTCTCATTATCTTTGTCTTCCTCTGTGGCCTGGCAAAGCTGCAACCCCCAGGGGGAGGTGATCAAAGAGCTGGCCACTGAGTTCATGCCAGAGACAGCCTCTGCTCCCTTTACTAGGCAACCCACTTGGAGACAGAGCTGTCAGTGGGCTACACCTAGCAGGTGTTTTAGGTCCTCTCCATGCATGGTCCTTGGTTGGGATATCATGCTCTGCAGGCCCTCCTGGTCCCAGATTTTTTTGACTCTGTTATTCTCCTTGTGGAGCTCCTGTCCCTTCCAGGTCTATCTCCCTCTTCTTTCATAAGATTCCCTGTGTACTCTGCCCAAAGCTTAGCTGTGAGTCTCAGTATCTGCTTCAATACCCTGCTAGATAGTCTTTCAGAAGCCCTCTGTGGTAGACTACTGTCCTGCTTCCTGTCTTCTCCTACTTCCAATTTTTGTCTCATTTGCCCTTCTGAATGAGGACTTAGCATTTTCCCTAGGGTCCTCCTTCTTGCTTAGCTTCTTTAGGAGTATAAATTTTAGTATTTTTATCCTATATTCTATGTCTAATATCCACTTAAAAGTGCGTATATACCACATTTGTCTTTCTGCTTCTGGGTTACCTTACCTGCCCTCCTTGGTTTCCCAATTTAGTCATTAATGAATAAAATGCCCTACAGACTTTCCTACAGGTAATATGACGAAGGCATTTTCTAAGTTAAGTGCCTTCTTCTCTTTTACACCTAGGTTTCTGTGACCTGGATAAAAAAAACAATCAGCACAGACATTCTGTCACCTTTGAATATGCTTGAAAATAAAGTGTTTAGTAATATGTTTAGAAACACTTCACAATAGAAAGGCAGTGATCTAGTATATGAGCTCAAGTCCTATGTGACTTTTATTTTACTGTGGGAAAAGATCAACTATAGTAAACTGAAAAACAGGAGCTTATTTGGGCATATCATTTCAGGGGCTAAAGTTCCTGGTTGGATTGCCTCTATTGCTTTTTGGCCTGAAACAGTAAAGTGTATTATTATGTCTGCATTGTTTTTGAGCCTAGGAGTACTTCATCATGTTGTGTATATGGAATGGCAGAGATACCTAATGGGAGCTCAGATGCAAGAGGAGACTAAAGAAAGGATCTAAGATTTCACCTTCTCATTCCAGGGAATGTCACTAGATGCTTTCCTCCATCAACAAAGCTAGATTTCTTAAGTATCACTCAACTGCATCACAAGCTGACTGCCAAGCTTTTATAACCTGGGTCTTAAGTGATATTGCTGGCTCCTAGAGCCACTAACATTACACTGCAATTAGCAAAAATACAGGAAAAGTATCCACTTTAACAATGTTGTGTATTTTAATACTCATACGCTTCCCCCTTTTTTGTGTATTTTAATATACATGCACTTTTCCTCTTTTATCTGTTATTTTATTAAGTAAAAATGTCATTTATATTTCTTTTCTTTACCAAATACAACAACAGATATGCTATATATTTTTAAAATTTGAACCAAGTCAAATATATTGGGTGCATATTTATGTGGTTCATATGTATAGATGTAGCCCCACATTTAGTGAGATGCACCTGTGGGTGACCATGGGGAGTCTTAAGGAGGATATCTTACACCCTGGTCAATCACACTATGCTTTATCACTTTGATACAGATCTGGAGGCCATACCACTTTTCACATGTGAAACGAGTGTCTGTACTCAGATAATGATGTTTGTGCCAAAAGCATTCTTAATCCTTGAGCCATATCCACAGTCCCAAAGTCAGAATTTATAATATGAATTAATGGTATGTAAGGCATGGAATACCACCAAGAAAAATAGTCACTCTTTATACACCAATACAGTTCGCCTTCCTTACTTTATAGCCAAAGATTCCAAGTCATGATGCAGTTAAGGGGATTATAGGCAGAAGCAAGCAATGCATAAAAATAGGAAAAAGGAGAATAGCAGGGAAGGTTAAGGTACAAGAGAGAGTTATTGTACAACGAATACATAAAATCTACATATCAATAGGAAAGGGACATGGTCACAAGTATCTAGGGAGACCAAAAGTGACTAGGTTTGACAGGATAGAGCCCTGAAACTCAGAGATGTGCTGACAGGATTTATGAGATGTTCTAGTTTTCTTCTTTATTTCTTTTCTTTCTTTCCATTTGTTTTTTTCTGTTGATGAGATAAATACCACGATAAAAAAAAAACAAGCTTGGGATACATCAAAAGGCTTATTTCTAACTTACAAGCTTTATTTTATTATTAAAGGAAGCCAACTTATGAGGTCAAGATAGGAGCTCAAAACAGAAATCAACAGAGGAACACTGCTACTTACTGGCTTAGTCTCTTTGGCTTGTTCAGCCTCCTTTTTGCACAAACCAGAACCATTTGCATAGGGATAGCATTGCCCTCACTGGGCTGGTCCTTCTGACAGCAATTAACAATCAAGAAAATGATTATAGTGTTTTTACGGTACTCCTGATAGTGTGAACAAGGGGGTCTCTGATTTATATGACTTCTCTCAGGGATCTTTTCCTTCCATTGGTTTGTCTTGTCCTACTTCAAAGTGATGGTTTTGTTTTATCTCAGTATGTTTCACTTTGTTATGTTTTGATGTTATCTTCTAGAATTCTGTTTTCCTAATAAGATATAGCATGAAAATGGATCCAGATGGGAAGGGACATGAGGAGACACTGGGAGGAGAAGAGGGAGGGGGAAATGTAATCAGGATTATTTTTCAAGAGTAAAAAAAAATTACTAAAACAGAAAACTGAATTTTATATATATATATATATATATATATATTTATATATATCAACATATTATATACATATACATATACATATACATATACATATACATATACATATACATATACATATACATATACATATACATATACATATACTAACCAAACAAGACAATGCCTTACCTACATGACCACAGGGCAAATTATTTGAGACAACTCTGAGGATCCATCTAACCAAATGACTCTAGATTTGTGTCACATTGTCAGTAGAAGTTAACAAGATTGGAGGTCAAAGAACCCAAACAATCCTCAGCTAAGAATTAGTTGTTGCATGTTTATAAAACAATGGCCCTTACTTGGAGAATAAAACATCAAGAAAGCTTAGAGTGAAGGATACCTATGATATATACAAAGACTGAAAGAACTCCCTGAGAATTGGGAAAATGTATAGAGGGAGTTAGAAGAGTTTTGTCTCAAAAAAGGCAACAAATTAGCTCAAGTTCAAAAGCTCTGGAGAAACCTAAGAAAACTTAAAAGCAAAAACTTGGTATTATGTAAGTGTTTCTGAGTACCTTAGATACAAAACGGAATGCAATTCAGTCACATTACAATGACATAACATTTTGCACTTTAAAAAGTCAAACCAAAATATCAAATAACAGTAGGTCACCGGATCTCTTTCCAAAAATTTATTTCATTGTGAGGCTTATTACTAAAATCTACAAAACATGTATTTAAAGAAGTCATAGTTTCCAAAAGAAAATTTTAATATTTAAAGCTCTCATATTTAATGGTTTCAAAATTAAGTGAACTCACTTTCTTTCACGTCTATTGAGGTATTTGGGAAGAGAGACATAATTGGTCTTCATTTGTATGGTTTGATTCATGCATATTTTTCATATTTCTTTGATAAATCCTCTTAGCACCTCAAAAATGCAGTATCAGTTATCACACATTTCTTGTATGAAAACTGGAACTGGAGTGATAGCCAGATTGTAAAAACTCTTTAATTAAATCAACATAAATGAAATTAATTTATGTATATTTACTGTATGTACATACACTTATGTATAAACAACTTATGGGAAATTTGTAACAGAACATTTTTCATGTAGTGTTTAAATGTTATTGGCTAGTACTTTTCATAATAAATAGGCATGGATTCAGATTTTGAACTTAGTTTAGGGTCCATATTCCTAGTTATGATTTGTGCCTTTTGGGGATAATCTAGGAAATTATCTGCAATAGTACATAGGCAGAAACTAATTCAAAATGCTACACTTTGATTGGACTCATGGTATGTTAGTTTCCTCCCCCGTTGCTGTGATGAAACACCCTGGCAAAATCAAGTTAAAATGAACAAGGTTTGCTTGGCAGGCAATTCTAAATTACATTCCATATTTGTGGAGAATGCGGCAAAAGACTTACATATCTAATAATACTGACAGTCAAAGGCACAGAGCAATGGATTAGTGTATTCATGCCAGTGCTCAGCTCAAGTTTCCCACTATTATATTACCCAGGTTTTCTTGTCCAGGGAATGGTGCAACCCACACTAGACAATTCCTTCTATTACTTAGATAATCTAGACAATAGATTATTAGCAATGTCTGTAGGTCAACCTAGATAATCCTACAATGAGATTCTTTTTCAAGATGATTCTAGATTGTGTCAAGTTGATGATTAAAACTAAGTGTTAAAAAAAGACAAATAGTTGCAAACAAAGTACTTATTTATATTCATTTACTGGTATTGTTTTCAGCAAATTTTACCCCACATTATTAGTTGCAGAATGAATTTATTATCTCCTAGTTTATGACAGAAAAGTCTTGCAAAGGGACATTCCTTATCAAAAGTAATTCAGGTCGCTCCATTTGGTAGAATTTATGCTAACAAAATGAGATTTTCAGAATAGCTAATAATAGTGTTTAGTGTGTTAGTCAGATTTCCATCCCTGCAGACAAAATTCCTCAGATCAACAACTTCAATGTAAATTTATCTTGGTTCATAGATTTGTAAATTTGAGTCCACCGGATGTTGGTCTTGTTGCTTTGGGACAGAGCATAACACTTCATTGTGGTGAAAACTTGTGTTAAAGGAGGTTTCTCACTCTATGGCATTTAAGGAGCAAAGGCAGAGGATTATTAGGACACAAATAGCTCTTTCTAGGCCATTCCCCTGTTGATTAATTTCTACCATCTTTTAGTAGTACCACCGGTTGTCTACCATGTCTTTAATATACCAGCATTTGCAGGACTTTGAAGATTTCATCTATAACAGTTAGTAAATTATTTAAATTTTAATATAAGTGGATCAGAAATGTTCTGAAAGTTAAGGGGAAAAGATTTATTTTTTTTTAACCTTTTGCTATTCCATTGTTCCTTCACAACATGTTTTGCTTCAGCTATGGGTCTCTGTGCCCTATATTCAACAGAAGCAAAATGAAATGTCAACTTGACATCTGGCTAGTGACAAGTATATTATGGAACTGATCTGTATAAGTCATTTCCAAGCACCAATTTACATAGTAATTCTTTTAATGTCAGCATATTCAATTTTCAGTGACTGGTTTTTATCACTCCATTTTCTGTTCCAATCTTTCCATGTCAACCAAATTTGATAAAGTAGTGATAATTGACAATTTATTTTGCCTTTGGCAAGTTTGAAAAGCTAGTGTTGACTGCCATGTGTGTGTATTTTAGTACAAGGGGTCATCAAAATTACTTGTTTACTCATATATTCATTTGGTCATATAAATATTTTAAATAAAAACATGCAATTTTATAATTGAAAGCTTTTAATATAATCTTTTTATGTTCATACTATGAAACAATAGAAAAAGTACATGTTCGTTTGCTATTTGTTTATGTATTCATATGAAGGCCACTAGAGCTAGGTAAGGAATAAAAACATCATGCTGATATTTTCTGAACGGTTAATATTTTTTAGAAAAATGTGAGCCTGCTAAGTACCTTAAACACTGTTGTTTTTAGTTCTTAAGGCTCAAAGTTGCTCTCTTTGAAGAATGTCAAGAATAAATGCATGCAGTCCAATTGTACAGCTATCCTGGTATTTCAACTAAGAGAGGAAAGCTCAGAAAAAGTGGACACATTCAGGTGTATTTTGGCACTATATTTTAATGAGAAGGTTACTGATTTTACTAACAGTAAAAGGTTGAATATAAAAGAAACAGGAGCCAGTACCAAGTCCTGAGGAATTTTAGAATGTGGCATCAAATATTGTGTGCTTGTTGGGAAAGAAAGGATGAAATGGTAAGACAAGAGAAAGCAATTGTGGTAATGATACTTGTTTTTTTGCCCAATGCCGGAATGCTAGTGAATTTAGATATGCCCTGGTTACTCGCATGCCTCGCTGGGTGCCTGTGCCCATTGATGCCCCTCACGCTATGACTCTCTTCAGACAGAAAAGGGATCTTGGAATTACAGCCGCCATTGTTACTGCCATCTCATTGGCGGCTGTTGGAGCTACCACCGCGGCATTAGCCATGAGTCATACTGTGCAGACTGCTCAGACCCTAAATAATTTTTTAGCCAATGTAGCTTATGCTTTAGATGTACAAAAAGGAATTAATGCTCAACTAAAAGGAGACTTGATGGTGTTCAATCAGAGGATTGACCTCATGCAGGAGCAAATTGATACCCTATGGCAAATCGCTCAACTTGGCTGTCAATGGAAGTATGCTGGACTTTGTGTCACAAGCATACAATATGAGATTTTTTTCCCATGCTGCAAATCTGTCTAAACAATTGTCTAGCTATATTTTAGGTAATTGGACTGAAGAATTCGATACTATGATGGAGCAGCTGAGAGTGGCCATGGTTACGGCAAATTCTACCAGAGTGGACTCAGGACTAGCCACAGGAGTATCATCATGGGTTGCTGCAGCCATGAATCATCTGAAGGAATGGGCAGGCATGGGAGCGTTAGCAGGCCTTCTGGTGTTGGTCTCCTTGGTTTGCCTGTGGTGTATATGCAAGGTTAGAGTCTCACAACAGTGTAATGCAGCCATGATCATTCAGGCCTTTACAGCCATTGAAGCAGGACAGTCTCCCCAAGCATGGTTGGCTACCATAAAAAGCTAAAATGTTACGCTCAGGATGCGAGGCTAAGCACTGCACTCAGGGTCAGCCGCTCTCAACCCAGAGAAGAGCATGTCTGATTGCATGCGGGTTGATGCCCCAGGTCCCGCCTCTGAGAAAAAGGTATCGGACGGGTCTGATGCTCTTTGGGTGGATGACACCTAAATGAACATTGGTACAAAGTTTCAATTTATTTCTAATATCAAAGATCAGACCTCTACATTTGTCTGACGCATCTAAAACAATAAAGGGGAACTGTAGAGAGCTGCGTAATGCGGTGCCTTAAAGATGGAGCTGGTTTCCGCCTTCCACCTTCCCGATGGTGAGTGCTCTCTGTCACAAACAACTCCATATTTGGCTAAGGCTGAGGCTCTGGCTTGCTTCCGTGTATGTGGACCTATCTGCATTGCCCACGAGGCACGCTGGGGTTGGCTACCCAGAGGCTATTTTAAGCTGTGGGCTGGCTTTCCCCTCGGTCAGAAGATTGTTCAAGGTTCCTGAATAAACTGCATTGAGAAGAACAACAAAAAAAAAAAGATCAGAAAGTAGGAGAGGAGGACCTCCCCTATCAGTGGACTTGGGGAGAGGCATTCATGCAGAAAGGGGGCGAGGGTGGGACCGGGAGGGGAGAAGGGAGGGGCTTATGGGGGGATACAAAAGGAATAAAGTGTAATTAATAAAAGTTAAATAAAAATTTGGAAAAAAAAAGAGAAAGCAATAAAACTTTTATTCCTTCAAACAGATAAAGCAGAAATATAGATAAAGTTGTTAAAAATAGAAATGTCAAAGTAGCTGCCAATTCTATCAAATATCATAAGATATATTGGAAAAGATTTGGACATTTGCAGCATAAAAAGAAACATTAGTGAATCCAACAAGAACATCCTGGTGACATTGCAGCACCTTGAATGAAACTGGAACTGTGGATAGATAGGAAGTTGGGAAAGTCAATTCCAAGGCAGGCTTTGGTGTTGCGAGCTGGAGGAAAAAATTGGATCAAGGCTAAATAATAAAGTGAAAGCACTAGTTATCCTGCATGATTAAGAACAAACAATGAGATGAAATATTATTGAAATATGTGATTAATACTGAGTTTTACAGTGCTTCAAAGAATGCTAAACAATCTTTTCTGTAGTGGGTTTCCAATTTTTTGGAAGAATTTTACTAGAACATTTTGTGCCTGAAACTGAGATATTTGAATACTTCAGTTCAGTTCATAAATAATAGACACTTATCACTACATAATGAATATATCCCTCCATAGCCAAATAATTGTTACGTTGACCAGATGATAAGGTCTGTTAGAAGAATTAATAATTATGTTTGGTGAAAATATAAAAACAAAAATTCCCAATCATTTCAGTTAGAAAATTGAGAATGATTTCTAGAGGTATAATTTTTTAATAAAATTTTTATTTTTTATATTAATTACAGTTTATTTACTTCGTATCCCACCTGTAGCCACCTCCCCCATCCCTTCCCTATCTCACCCCCCTCTTTCATCTCCTCCCTGCCCCTCTCTAAGTCCACTGGTAAGGGAGGACCTCCTCCCCTTCCATCTGCCCCTAGCTTATCAGGAATCTTCAGGACTGGCTGCATTGTCTTCCTCTGTGGCCTGGTAAGGCTGCTCCCCCATCAGGGGGAGGTGATCAAAGAGCCAGCCACTAAGTTCATGTCAGAGACAGTCCGTGTTCCCCTTACTAAGACACCCACTTGGATACTGAGCTGCCATGGGCTACATCTGAGCAGGGGTTCCAGGTTACATTCATGCAAGGCCCTTGGTTGGAGTATGAGTCTCAGAAAAGACCCCTGTGCCCAGATATATTTCGTCCTTGTGGTGCTCCTGTCCTCTCCAGGTCTTACTAACTCCCTCTTCTTTCATACGATTCCTTGCAATTCTGCCCAAGGTTTGGTTATGAGTCTCAGCATCTGCTTCTATACACTGCTAGGTAGAGTCTTTCAGAGGCCCTCTATGGTGGACTCCTGTCAAGTTTCTTGTTTACTTCTACTCTGGAGGTATAATTTATTTGCCATGCAATTCATTGTTTCAATAGTCTACATATAAATTCAGTATATTTAGGACATTCATACACCTTTATAAAAAGCGGAAAATCAGTGTTAGAGTGTACTCATCAGTCCAACCAGGAACTTCGTCCATTTATTAAGAGTTATTGCAACCTTTCTTCCATCTACAGCCCTGGGTAACCACTGTCTACTTTCTGCTTTTAAGGTTTCCCTTTAACAGAAGTCCATGTGAACAGAAGTCCTTTAATCACACTCTGGCAGGAAGTAGTCATTCTTGGCTTTCAATGTTAACATTTTATCAAGCTATAGAATCAACACATATTGACTTCTCTGTGTAACTACATAATTTTATTTTATGGTTTATTAATCCATTAATCAGTGAGCAGCCATTGGGGTGGACACTTTATTTCTATTGTAATGAAAATATTCACCTGAAATTTTTGTCTGAACACTTGTTTTCAATTTGTTGGATATCAATGTAGAGGTGGAAGGGCTGTTCCATTAAACTTGGGGTTTAACTGCTTTAGAAACTGCCAGAGTTCATTACAAAGTTGCTCTGCCATCTTATGCCTTTACAGAAGTAAAGTTTCTCATCATGACTATCAGCATTTGTGTTTCCAAGCTTTTGTTTATAGTCATTTTAATGAATATAAATAGGTTGCTTTTTAGATTTGTATCCCACCATAATGACAAAGGATATTGAGCAAATTAAAAGGTATGTATATACATATTTATTATTATACAGTATACAGTAGATACACACCCACACTTCATTTACTTGTAAAGAACTCCATACAATGTATTTTGGTACAGTCAACATTCATTCACTCCTTTCAACCCCTCTCTGAAAATGGGATTGTATCAAATTTAAAAAGTATGTTCAAAGCTTCTCCTTCCAAATACACACACACACACACACACACACACACACACACAAACACATACAGATATTAATGAGAATTTGGATTTTTGGAATTGTTTTGAGTGAAAATGTCTTTTATAAGCCCATGCATTTGAATACTCAGTCCCCAGTTGGTGATACTGTGTGGCTTTGATGAAGAAAACATGTCACTGGGCCAGGACTTGTAGAGACCAAGGCTCCAACTAACCCCCAGTTTGCTCTTTCTCTTATCAGAAAGTGAGCCCTCAGCTTCCTGCTTCTGCTGCTGTGCCTGCTACAGCTTGCTGCCATGTCTGCCTGCCTGAATAGATTATTATTCCTTGGAAACCATAAACCCAAACAAACCCTTTGTTCTACAAGTTGTTTTGGTAATAGAGTTTTAGCACAGCAATACCAATATAACCATTGGCTCTAATGATGCTGATAGTCTGTGCATGGATTTAGTGTCATCTATGGGAGCATGGAAAATCTATTGTTAGCCATAATCCCAGTGAAAACTGACTCTCCCTCCCCAAGCAGCCTTCAACAGCAGTCAGATATCAATAGCTCCGGTTAGTGGTGACAGTTCATGAGTCCATTACCCAACGGACTGGAATAAAGCCATTCAATGATCATAGAAACCTGTGAAATCATGAGCCAAAATACATTATGCCTTTCTTGTCTATCACAATCTCTTTGACACAACACCCAGAAGAAATGGAGTATCAGAAATAAAGCCACATGGTTATAATCATCTATTCTAGGCAAGTTTCCAAACACAGCCTACAGTGGGAGAAGATAATTAATAAAAAGAAATTCTGGCAAGGCTGAATATTTACCCATAGAACTCAAAATCACTTCCCTACCTTTCTTTCTATAAATTCAGTTCAAAATAGATTGAAAAATCTTGATGTGACACTTTAAAACTTCAAGAGGTAGACTTAAAGAACAGGAGGCCAAGGCACCAATAATTACTTCCTAAGATTCAGTGATTCAGGAGATAGGGAAAAACCACTGGCAAATGAGATTGTATGAAATTTATAAAAGCATATTCAAAGCAAGAAGGCAGTCACAGAGTAAAGGGACAACTCAAAAAACGGGCAAGGTTTAGTTAGTTGTTCTCACAGGGGTAGATTCACCTTCAGAATGCATGGAGAACCAAAGGGACTCAAGATCTAAAACACAGGCAAACCAATGGACAAATGAGTAAATAAATGAGATGATGCTTTTCAAAGACATGCAAATGACCTCTAAGTGTGTGAAGAACTGTTGTCACCTTTATTAACAAATGAAGCACAGCAAAGCCACACTGTCCTCCATTTGTTTTATTAGTTATTTTACTTTGTGAAGTTACACTATAATGACATCATTCTCTTCAAACTCTCCCATACAACTTCTTTGCTCTCTTTCAAATTCAGGGGCTCTTTTTCATTGTTATTGCAAGCAAAAACTGTTTGGTCTTTATAGTTCTACCTAAATTTATGTTTTTAGGGTCCATCATATGGTATTGGATAACCAGTTGCTTTGCTCTGCCCTGGAGAAGACTGTTTCTCCTGCTCTTAGCGTTTCTTTGCTGCCCATATTTCTTTGTGTACATGTGAGGCCTTGTGGGTTTTCCCCCATTCATGTTGGCAAGTCTGTTGTTATTGTTGTTGTCATTCTTGTAAGAGTTTATGGTGTTGTTGGACATTACTAGGAGAAACAATATCATAGGGAATTCCCTGACCCTCTGGCTCTTACTTCCACCCCCTCTTCTGCAGTGTGGCCTGAGCTTTAGGTACAGGAGTTGTTTTATAGATGTATTCACTCAGCCTTTATTTTTAAGGGGATGACTTCCCTGAACCTCTTACTATATTTTCTTGTAAGTAGTGAGACAGTTTTCTTTTACTGTTGTCAATATTCTACTTGATTTTTTTTTTTTTTTTTTTTTTTTTTTTTTGTAGGAGAAGCAACGTCCTTGTATTCACAGATAAGCACTAGGGGAACTAAGAATTTTAAATATGTAGCCTTTTCTCTCCAAAAGGAGAGACTTAAAACCTGTTTTCTGACTAGAAGGCTTTTAGTGGATATAATTAACAGCCTGGTGACCTGGGCACTACCTGAATGACGAGGCCACTCCTGGCTCCTCTAGACCCTTATATTTATCTCAGTTATCCATCAGATTCTTATCATGATCATTGTTTCTCAAGCAATTTATAGAAGTCATTTTTATGGAAGAGGTTACATGCGTTGTGCTTACATATGGCTGAAATAAACCAGCCAGTGTCAGATTCTCAAAGTTTGAACCACACTGGCTATTGAGTCGTGCTGAAACTGAAATCCTTCTTACCTCATGAAGATTGACACTCTGCAGGCCATGGTGGTAGCAGAGATGCACTGCAGTTTTGGCTTTAATTATAGATCTCTTGGCATTTATGTTACTTGATTCTTTGAATTTCCTGATGTGTAGGCTGTCATTTTCCAATAAATCTGACATTTTTTTTTCCTGGCATCTATTTTTCAAATACCTTATCTGCTTTTTATTCTCTATTTATCCTTCAGGAAGACTCCTTTGGTGGGGTCATAAGTTCATCCGCATCTTTATTTTATTTTCTTCGGAGTGTTTTCTGTGTTTTAAAATAATCTCTACCTCAGCTTCATCATTTCTTTACTATATGAATTCTAGTTTTCTGTTAAGACCCTCTAAAATGTTTTTTTTAATTTAGTTATTATTTCTCTGTTTGGTTCTTTATGTAGCTTGTAATTTCTGTTTAATCACTGGTATTTTCCATTTGATGAAAATTTATGTAATTCTTTCCTGCTTCAATTGGTAACTTTTTCCTTTAGCCTGCTCATTACTTTGAAAGTGACTGTTTTAAAGTCTATCATTTTTGTTATATTTAACCTTTACTATCACTTAAGGGAAATTTATATTACCTGATCACGTGTGTGTGTGTGTGTGTGTGTGTGTGTGTGTGTGTGAGTGCAGACCACCCTTTATTGTTTTGATTTTCTGCATGTTTTGCAGTTTGTTGGAATCTAGACATATTATTACATTATGAGTACTAATGTATCTACCCCCTGAATTTGTTACCAGTATTCCTTGTTTAATTCTTAACAATTGTTCTGATTATTTTAATAAAGTCTATTTATTTCTAAGATAGTATTAAGACCCTACTGCTAATACTCATGACTGGCAGCTTGGATATTCCCACACTTAGGAGGGTTTTTTCTTTTCCAGATCATACCCAGCTTGGGATTTCAGTAAATCCTCTTTGGTTGTTTTATTGTTTTGATCAATACAATATCTTGAAATATAAATCATTTTATGACTGAACCCATTAAAACTGTGCCTCTTTTGAAGACATAGATTCCAAAGTTCATGATTTTTTATTCTTTCAGGATTTCATACAGTGTATTTTTAGTGTATTTTTTTCCATCCTCCAACTCTGTCTTTACCCAATATCATGTCCTTTTGCTTGCTATAAAAACACCCTAGTAAGGGGAAGAGGGACTGTCTCTGACATGAACTCAATGGCTGGCTCTTTGACCTCCCTCCACCCCCAAGGGAGGAGCAGTCTTAGTAGGCCACAGAGGAGAATATTGCAGCCAGTCCTGATGAGACCTGATAAGCTAGATGGAAGGGGAGGAGGAACCCCCCCCCCATCAGTGGACTTAGAGAAGGGCAGGGAGGAGATGAGGGAGGGAGGGTGGGATTGGGAGGGAATGAGGGAGGGGGATACAGCAGGGATACACAGTAAATAAACTGTAATTAATATAAAAAATAAAAAAAAACAAATATCACTTTCAGTAAAGATCACTGGGCCGAGATACGTTGGTTCTATTGTTCTCCTTATGGAGCTCCTGTTCTCTCCAGGTTTTTCTATCTCCCCTTCTTTTATAAGATTCCCTGCACTCTGCCCAAAGTTTGGCTATAAGTTTCAACATCTGCTTTGATACCCTGCTGGGTAGAATCTGTCAGAGGCCCCTCTGTGATAGGCTCCTGTCCTGTTCCCTGTTTTCTCCCTCTTCTGATATCAATCCTCTTTTCCTTTCTGAATGAGGATTGAACCTCCCTTACCCAGGTTTCTCCTTCTTGCTTAGTTTCTTTAGGTTACAGATTTTGCTATGTTTATACTATTTTATATGTTTAATATTCCCTTATAAGTGAGTATATACGATGTGTTTCTGCTTCTGGGATACCTCACTCAGGATGATCTTTTCTAGTTCCATTTATTTGCTCGCAAATTTCATGATTTCCTTGTTCTTAATTGCTGAGTAGTACAAACAAGGTCCATTCATGGAGATCACCTAGAACCCCTGCACAGATGTAGCCCATGACAGCTCAGTCTCCAAGTGGGTTCCCTAGTAATGTGTAAAGGGGTAATCTCTGACATGAACTCAGTGGCTGGCTCTTTGGTCATCTCTTCCTGATGGGGGTGGGCAGCCTTACCAGGCCACAGAGGAAGACAGTGCAGCCAGTCCTGATGAGACCTGATAGGTTAAGGTCAGATGCAAGGGAAGGAGGACCTCTCATCTCAGTCGACTTGGGGAGGGGCATGGGAGGAGATAAGGGAGAGAGGGTGGAGTTGGGAGGGGATGAGGTAGGGTGCTACAGCTGGTATACAAAGTGAATAAACTGTAAGAAATAAAAATAAATAAATAAAAAGGAAAAAACAAACTAATATAAAAATAACATCAAAATTAAAACAATAATAAAAAACATGGAGTACAGTTATGTTACTAACTACCAGCCAGTCCTGAACATGAGGCCTACCTGCTTTGATTGATATAACCAGGTTTTGGCATCTGTTCTTAATTTGGGACTCTTCCCAGACTTCTGGTTTTTCACTTTTTTCTTGACAAATAACTGTCTATAGACACAGCTACGATTTTGTGAAATACACTGGCTGCCTTCCATGTGGTTTCCACTACAATTTTCAGCCTTTGTCAGAGTGTACTGAACCGTTGTAATTTTCAGTTATATTGCAAAGAAGTTGCTTTGTTTGGGAAGAGCATGAATGCCAATTATTTGATGGCCATGAGACTCCCGCAGAAACAGGGATCTTCAGCTGATGTAGGGGAGCATGCCAAAACCGCAAGGGTGACCCTGTGCTCCGGGAGCTGAGGTCTCAGGGAGAGGGTCCAACAGCTGCTGCTTTTCTCACACGAAACCAAATACAGTCACGGAAACTGAACCATTTCCTGCAAGTCACATGCCAGGAGAGCTTCTGCTGTCAGTGATGCCCGAGAGCAAGAGACCCTGCTGTCTCTTCCCCTTCAGCAACAGAGAACATGAAACTGTTAGAAAAGCAGAAGCTTCGTGTCTCCCGGCGCCCTGGCACAGACGGAGCCCAGTGAGCAGTTCTCTGGCTGTGCACACTAGAATCAGCCTTGCTGGATGCCAGCAAAGAAGGATGGCACACTTGTGGTATAATAGCTTTTTTTTTTTTTTCTTTTGCAACCAAATCTTGACAGGTCTCCTGAATAGATTCTAATCCTTTCCCTTTTTTTGGACCATTTTGAGAGGGTTAACATATATTTGTTCTGAAAATGTTTGCTCCCAGGTTCACTAGGGAGCAGGCCAATAGAACGCCCTCGGCTTCCATACCAGAAGCCATTCTTTGGGTGATTTATCTTACGGACACATACTAGTGTTACTCATCTGCTTTACAAGCCCTTTGGCATAATAAAAATGGTAATAAAGTTTATCCATATTACTGAAAATACAAAGTTATGTTTTACTCAGTACAAATTTATGTTTTAATGTAATTTATAAACTTTATTGAGAAAGATTGTTTTAAATAAAACTGAGAATAACGACTTATAAATAAATAGTTGAGGAATTAGGATGTAAAATATGCATTTAAAATATTTCTTTAAAATGATAAGATATTTATTTCAATTTTAAATTACCTGCTCTGATTCAGTCCATTTTGATTAGTAGTAAAATTAAAAAATAATATGGACACTTTTAAAGTTGAATTAGTATCAAGTGTGTGTATTTACCCCATCAACACACTCATCAATTACCTCTTGTACCACCATTCTCTAACATCAGGTGACAACTTTACAGTAACTGAAGATTTCATGGCTCACTGGTTTAAAACTGAAATCGGTCACATCCTTGAGAATAACAAAGGTTTCTCAGACCCATCATTTGTTGTGTGTAAGTTACAGCCTTAACCATGGCCTTTCATCAGAAAACTTCTGGAGTGAGTAAAATTAACTAATGAATTTAGAGTTATGGTGCTGCATTAACATTTCCAGAAAAAAAAAATCCAATTTAAAAGCCTCACTTAGAATTCTCTGTGCAGCCCAGGTTGGCCTCAAACCCTCTTAAATATTATAATCACAGGAAGGTGCAGCAATGACCAAAAACATTAAAGATGTGATGCTGTTTCTCATATCCATACAAATTGTTAGAGTTTTTTTTTTATTTGATTCTTGTCCTAAATTCACACACACACACACACACACACACACACACACACACACACACACCAGCTTGAAATTCAATAGATACAATTTAGATACAATTGCAAATCTCTTTCCTACAAGGTTCCCCCACCTTTTTTTTTTTTTTTTTTTTTTTTTTTTTTTAATGTACATGCTTTCCCACCAACACTCTGAGACAAAGGGCCATTCTATTTGCCCTCGTTTCCATTTTCAAAGAAACAGTTTCATGATCTGTCATTCATGCTGTAGGCTCAATGCCTGGTAGTTTGTCAACTGTTATATCTCCCAGGAAAATTTCCATTGCCACAGTGATTCTATATACCCGTTTTACCTACAGTGACAAAATGTCTTCTCTGTTCCTCAATCTTTTGCCATAAATGATGAGTATTGTATAAATTTATTCTTGTGGTAATATCATGAATCTAAATCTTGACTTGAAGAAACACAATTGTCTAGTAATGGTTATAGTGTCACAGTTATACATATACTGATCATTCCTTCAGTAGTTTGTAGTTGTCATGGCTTTTTTTTTTTCTACTACTTTCTAACATAATGTTCTGAAACGGTCTTAACGTGATTAGCATTTGACTCAAGAATATATTTTCTGCCTCTTGTTATGATAGTATCACACCTGGGTGAAGTTCAGGAAGAATCATTCTGGTTCATGCTGATGCTGAATTTACTGTGAGCTCACTGTATGAATGTATTTAATCAACCTCACATGCTTGCCACCGTAAAAACATGAAAGGAGACTTACTGTTGCCAGTAAAAAATGTGCTGGGAGCTATTAAAATTGAGAATAAGAATATTATTCTTGCAAGATTTTGGCTACATTATTCTTGCAAGATTTTCACAACATTTTTGTGAATGAGTTTTAGCGTTAAAGAGTCAAGCCTATTAAATCACATTTTAATATTTCATGTATACTTAAAATAAATATTTAAGCGTATTGACTAAGTCTTAGTTAACAGTTGAGCACATAACCATTATTTTTCTTAAATTAAAATTAACCCCTTAATTTAATTATATAATGGAAGTTCAAATTTAGAGTTAGAATTAATTTATTTTTTATGTTTTAAAATATGCATGTATTTAAAATATCAGGTTAAACTCAATATTTTTAGAAAATGTTTTGTCAGCCTTTGCCAATTTTGTGAAATGGTTTTCTTTTTAATTTATTCATTATTTATTACAGTTTATTCACTTAGTATCTCTGCTGTAGCCCCCTCCCTTGTCTCCTCCCAGTCCCACTCTCCTTCCCTTAATTTATTTTCCATATTGTAATTTTTATGCAAATGAAAATAAGCAAGGTAAATAGTTTCAGAGATGCCTAATAAAGTATCACCATTTGAAACAAACTAAACAAACAAACAAACACAAATGAAAATAAAAACCCTGAGTAAATTATGCTTCTGCTGATTGGCAAACCTGGTCTCAGTTTTCAAAATAGTAATCTGTAGTCAGGGACATGAAGGAAGATGGCATTCTTGGTATAGTAAGTAAATAATTTCATAAAGGAAAACGGGAACTTTTCAATTTCATTACATAAAATATGAATATCAGGTTTGTTAGATGTAACATCCTTTTTGGTAGTTAATGCTACTTAGACCATAGAACACTAAAAAGTCAAAAGTTTAATCTAAGTTCTGAATCTGCTCTAATTTCTCTTTGTTACATGCAGCTGAACCATCCGGTGCTTTGTATCAGGAAAGTGAGTCCTTTTCTAACAAATGCTCCAATAGGCAAGGCACTCTCTGATGAATACGCATGCTCTTTCTGCACCTCTCAGCTACTATTCCAGAGCAAACATAAATGGCTGTGTGTGATGATTTGGGGATTTGAAGCATACCGTGCCTGGTTCGCCTCCGTCGTTTTCATCAGATTGTTAAGCTTAAGGGGTGGTGGTGGAGGAGAAATATTTTGTGGTTTTCTGGTAGCTTAAACAAACCCAGAAGTGTGTGATAACAAGGGATGTGATTATGATTTTCAACTCCTTAGCACCAACTCGACCACAGTGCCTCTCACCGAAGTCTCCTTTAAGAAACTCTGGTATGATCTCCTTACTTATAATTGCTGAGTAGTATTCCACTGTGTAAATGTACTGCAATTTCTTTTTTTCTATTAAATTTTTATTTTTTTATATTAATTAAGTTTGTTTACTTTGTATTCCCGCTAACCCCTCCCCCATTTACTCACAAGCCCACCCTATCTCCCTCATCTCCTCCCTGCCCCTCTCTAAGTCCAACTGATAGGGGAGGTACTCATCCCCTTCCATCTGACCCTAGCTTATTAGGTCTCATCAGGACTGGCTGCAATGTCCTCCTCTGTAGCCTAGCAAGACTGCTCCTCTCTCAGGGGGTGAGAGAGGTCAAAGAGCCAGGCACTGAGTTCATTTCAGATACAGTCCCGTTCCCTTTACTGGGGCACCCACTTGGATACTAAGCTGCCACAGGCTACATCTGAGCAGGGGTTCTAGGTTTATCCATACATTGTCCTTGGTTAGAGAATCAGTCTCAGAAAAGACCCCTGTGCCCAGATATATTTGGTCCTTGTGGAGCTCCTGTCCTCTCTGAGTCTTACTAACTCCCCTTCTTTCATATGATTCCCTGCACTCTGCCCATAGTTTAGTTATGAGTCTCAGCATCTGCTTTGATACACTGCTAGGCAGAGTCTTTCAGAGGCCCTCTATGGTAGGCTCCTGAACTGTTTCTTGTTTGCTCCTACTTCCAATGTCCATCCCATTAGTCTTTCTAATTGAGGATTGATCATCTTACTGCGGGTCCTCCTTCTTGTTTAAATTCTTTAGGTGTACAGATTTTAGCATGTTTATCCTATCTTAGTACTTGAAGTCCTAGCTAGAGCAATAAGACAACTAAAGGAGATCAAGGGGATACAAATTGGAAAGGAAGAAGTCAAAGTATCACTATTCCCAGATAATATGATAGTATATATGAGTGACCCTAAAAATTCAACCAGAGAACTCCTTCAGCTGATAAACACCTTCAGCAAACTGGCTGGATATAAAATTAACTAAAAACAACAACAACAAAAACAAAACAAAGAA
>REGO01000269.1:398195-451855 GCA_010120015.1 Rhombomys opimus | reverse complement strand
AAAAAAAAAAAAAAAAAAAAAAAAAAAAAAAAAAAAAAAAAAAAAAAACTTCAAGTCTCTAAAGAAAGAAATTGAAGAAGATATCAGAAGATGGAAAGACCTTCTGTGCTCATGGCTCTGAAGGATTAACATAGAGAAAATGGCCATCTTACCAAAAGTAATCTACAGATTCAATGCAATTCCCATCAAAATACCAACACAATTCTTTACAGACCTTGAGAGAAAAATTATCAACTTCATATGCAGAAACAAAAAACCCAGAATTTCCAAAATGATCCTGTACAACAATAGTCTAGAGGTATCTCCATTCCTGGTCTCAAGCTGTACTACAGAGCAATAGTAATAAAAATGGCATGGTATTGGTGTAGAAACAGAAGGGTGGATCAATGGAACTAAAGTGACGATCCAGAAATAAGCCCACACACCTATGGATAGTTGATTGTTGACAAAGAAGCCAAAACCATTCAATGGAAAAAAAAAAGACAGCATCTTCAACAAATGGTACTGGTCCAACTGGATGTCTACATGCAGAAAAATGAAAGTAGATCCATATTTATCACAATTTCTATACCCATTCTTCAGCTGAGGGACATCGGGGTTGTTCCCATATTTTTGCTATTACAGATAGAGCTGCTATGAAAATGGTTGAGCAAATGTTCAGTCAAATGGTGGGACTAGAAAAGATCATCCTGAGTGAGGTATCCCAGAAGCAGAAAGACACACATTGTATATACTCACTTATAAGTGGATATTAGACACATAATATAGGATAAAAAATAGTAAAATCTATACACCTGAAGAATCTAATGAAGAAGGATTCTTTTTTTTTTTAATTTGTGCAATCCTCATTCATTAATGCAAAATGGATAGACATCGGAAGAGGGAGAAAACAGGGAACAGAAGAGGAGCCTACCACAGAGGGCCTCTAAAAGACTCTACCCTGTGGGGTATCAAAGCAGATGCTGAGACACATAGCTAAACTTTGGGCAGAGTGTAAGTAATCTTATGAAAGAAGGGGCAGATAGAAAGACCTGGAGAGGACAGGAGCTCCACAAGGAGAGCAACAGAATCAAAACATCTGGGTCCAGTGTTCTTTTCTGAGACTGATACTCCAACAAAGGAGCATTCATGGAGATCAATTAGAACCCCTGCACAGATGTAGCCCATGGCAGCTCAGTCTCTAAGTGGATTGACTAGTAAGGGGATCAGGTGCTATCTCTGACATGAGTTCAGTGGCTAGCTCTTTAATCACCTCTTCCTGAAGTGGGGGGCAGGCAGCCTCACCAGGCCACAGATGAAGATAATGCAGACAGTCCTGATGAGATCTGATAGGCTGAGGTCAAATGGTAGGGGAGCAGGACCTCCCCTATCAGTGGACTGGGGGAGGGAAATGGGAGGAGAAGAGAGAGAGGGAGGGAGAGATTGGGAGGGGATGAGCAAGGGGGGCCAAAGCTGGGATACAAAGTGAATAAATTGTAATAATTTAAAAAATAAATTTTAAAAAGAAACACTTGTATGAGAGGGTGCTTAAAATCAGAGGAAGGGAAGAAAGGAAGGAGGGAGAGTGGGAAGAAGGAACAGAAGTAATAGAAACTAAACAAAATAAAGATAAGAGATAAATTAAGTGAGATATATAAATTAAGAAAGAAATATATAAATATGTAAAATAACATATAAATGAAGATATAAATTAAGTGAGAATTGTAAATTAGTAAAACTCCAAGTTTTGATAATTGACACTTAAAAGGAAAAATATCATATGCTTTAGGGACTACTGTTTTTTTATATCACTTCTTTAATTCATTTGGCAAACATAAGAATAACTGGTTTTCTCATCAGAATCTGTTTTGGTTTTTTTAGTTTAATTTTTAAATTATTTATTACATGTTATCCACTTTCCATGCAGGCTGTAGCCCCTCCTTCCTCTCCTTCTAGTCCTACCCTTCTCCCTGTATGTCCCTCCCCCAGTCCACTGATAGGGGAGGTCCTCCTTCTCTTCTATCTGACCCTAGCCTATCAGATTTCAACAGGGCTGGCTGAGTTATCTTCCTCAGCAGCCTCACAAGGCTGCACTCCCCAGGGGGAAGTGAACAAAAAGCCAGCCACTGAGTTCATGCCAGAGTCTGCCCCTGCTTCCCTTACTAGAAAACCCACTTGGAAACTGAAACTATGGGGTATGTTTGAGCACAGGTTTTAGGTCCTTGGTTGGGGTATCAGTCTCTGCAGGCCCCACTGGGCCCAGATATTGTGGTTCTGTTTGTCTCCTTGTGGAGCTCCTGTTCCCTCCACGTCTTTCTATTTCCCTCTTCTTTCATAAGATTCCCTGCGTTCTACTCAAAGTTTGGATAAGAGTCTCAGCATCTACTTTGATACTTTTATCAGTAGAGTCTTTCAGAGGCCCTTTGTGGTAGGCTACTGTCCTGTTCATTGTCTTCTCCTATGACCTATGTCTATCCTGTTTGCCCTTCTGAATGAGGACTAAGTATCTTCCCTAGGGTCTTCTTTCTTGTTTAGCTTCTTTAAGAGTATAGATTTTAGTATGTTTATCCTGTATTATATGTCTAATATACACTTATAAGTGTGTATATACCATGAGTGTCTTTCTGCTTCTGAGTTACACCACTAAGGATGATCTTTTCTGGGTTATTATGAATTGAAGCCATTAACATAACTCCTGAAAGGATATCTGTCACACAAATGCCCTCATATCTTATCAGCATTCTATGAAATAAAAATTAGAGCAGTTATTTTAATCAGTGCAGCTGACATTCTTTCAGAATTTCAAAACATATTTACTTTTAATTAATCATACTTGACATTACAAAACATGGAAGTTTTAATCCAAATGATGAATGTGAAACTTTGGTTACACATAGCACAGTAATATGCATGAAAAAATAATAACACAAAATAACCAAGAAACCAGCACCTTTGACATGCTTGTACTTACTTAGCATGGCGGATGTCTGGCAGAGACCTCTCTAGAGCAATCTTGTTGCTGACAAAAATATTGAAGCCGTTTTCCCTGTAAGCGGAATCATCATGGTGCTCTTCTGTAAGGGGGTATGGTTTTCCATGCTCACCTTTTCCTACAATAAAAAATAAAATAAGGAATAAGGTTTTCATCTGAAAAAAATCCATTTCATGTTCTAGAACAGATACTCATCAACAGATAATGGATAACGAATATATGCAATTATACACAATGGCATATGTGTTAGCCTTGAAGAAAAATGGAAAACAGATATATTCAGGAAAATTATTGAACTGAAATCTATTATATTAAGCAAATAAAGCAACACCCCCAAAGACAAATACTTCATTTTCTCTCATATGTCGGTCTTTTAATTTTTACATATGTGTGAAAGTGTATCTGCAGGTGTACATATACTCTTGTTGTGTGTGTGGACACTGGAGGTTGCCAGCACATTGTTCTGCTCCACCTTGAACACTGATGCGATTTCCACAGTGGAAACGATCTCAAGACGTCACACACACATACCATAGGTGTCCCCCTGCACTCATGTACCCATCAGTGAGCACACACCACAGATAGACGTGTGACACGAACATACATATGAATAAAAACTTCGTGGTGTCGTAGGAATAATGCTCAGTCTTTTCCCTCTTTTGTGCATTTGCTTGAGCACAAGGATTTTCAGGTTATCCAGCTGAGACTGAAAACACGGGACCACTAACAGTATTTGAGAAAGACATTTGGCACATAAGCTATTCTTTTTAGTCCTAAATTTGTGTCAAACTTATAATATGGACGGTTTAAAAATGTTACTCATGGATTGTGTTTTGATACATTGAATTTATCAGTTCTTTCTCCTGCTATTTCATACTTACACATTTTCTCAGTTGTTAAAACTTAATTACAATGAATTTGCAAATAAATACAGAGTAAAATTAACCAGTCCAAAGGTCTGTAAATCTCAATGAAAGTCCAGAGCAAGAACAACCATCCTGAAACTATAGAGTTTCAGATTGGATTTTATACTTTCACTAATCAATTATTTTTATTCACCTGGGCACCACCAGAAAAATGAAGTTAAAACTAGAAAAACATTAAATGTTTTTGCTAAATCTTCTCTGTCTGTAACCTTCATTCTGATATTGAGGAAAGGCAGCTCACACATTACAATAACTTCTGAAGCTGTGTTCCTTTAAGTTTCATTGGGATTTCATATGACTTTTCTTATTTTACTCTTGTGTATGTGTGTGTGCTCAATAAATATTTTTACGTATATGCATATTTTATACATTTACATATATAGATATTTAGTTGTATTATATGTAATAGCTTTCATTTCACTATATTTTTCTAAATGCACCATGTTGGTTTGTATACTTTTTTTTTCATATTGTCATTGTTTATTCATTTACAATTTAGTTTTGTCACAAATGTAAATTACGTTCTGTAAAGCTCTACAGTAACATTGTTAAACATAATTTTCATGATATTTGTCCTACTTTATCTACATACTTTCTTATTTATTAATTATTACTATTATTTTGTCAATTGCTTACTTTTTATACTCATTGACTCTCAGACTTTTACATTTCCAAGGCTTTCAAAGAGCAGAGCCTTTTTCTTTCACACACAGCACTTGTATCTGTTTTGAATGAAATACAGATTTCTCATTTTATTCTATAACTTACAATAAATAACATTAGTTTTTACATGTATTTGCTCTTCTCTGACATAAATGAGATTGCTTTTACAAACTACAAATTTGAGTGTGGATATGTATTTGGAAATGTGTATAGGTATCCATGTACATGAATAGAGGATCTTCTGCTGTGTTAAAATATTGGTTTATAATTAGTAGAATACTAAAAGTTAAATTCTTTCAAAATTTGTATTTTTTTCAGCCTTTTTAATTTGTTTTGCAAACATATTTCATTTTAATCACCAGAATTCTATTTATTTTTGGGGAGGTTGGAGGCTTGGAAAATTCAATTTTTATATCAAATTTATATTCCAAAAATAACAACAAAAGGCATTCTTTTTAGTTTCTTAAATAATCCCTGTGATAGTTTCTTTAGTAGATCTGATATCTACATCAAGCAATTGAATTCTAAGAAAGTAGAACTTTAAAAACAGGATGAAACCAAACATGATGGTGCACATCTGTGATCCCTGAACTCATGGGCCTGAAGCCGGTGATCAGAGTACAATAACGAATAAAATAATACAGACATAAATTTTCTATGCTTTGGGGATGAAAACCAAATTAAGCGTTTTTATGTTGAGCCTTAATAAACAACGTGTGGATGCTTAGCTCTGAGTCAGATCTCTAACCATAACCAAGGGTAATGGAAGGACTCACAGCTAGTCTCGGTACTACGGCGGTGGAAGAAGAAGTAGCCAGCTTTCAGTCATCCTCCCTCACACAGGAAGTTTGAGTCTAGTCTGTGCTAGATACCTTGCTTGACAAACAATTAGACCCACAAAACACCACCATCCTCTAACACCACTGATATGAAACGAAATCCCAATACTCTGATTCTCCCCCATGACATATTTTGGGGAAATGCTACTTAATTTTTTTCTAACTTAAATGGAAATTAAAAAGTTAGTGAGAAATTTCATGTAGAAAGCATTGTACTGAAATATTATAGACACACACACACAGTCTATGTACGTACATATATAGTTATAAATATATCAATAATTATGCAGTGACATGACACTGTATGTCATTTCTTTTTTTTTATGTTAATCACAGGTCATTCACTTGTATCCCATCTGTAACCCCCTCCATCTTTCCCTCCCAATCCCACCCTCCCTCGCTCATCTCCTCCGCTGCCCCTACCAAGTCCACTGATGGGGGAATCTCTTCCCCTTCCATCTAACCCTAGCTTATCAGGTATCTTCAGGACTGGCTGCCAAGTCCTCCTCTGTAGCCTAGATTTGCTCCTCCCTCAGGGAGGGGGGAGGAGGTCAAAGAGCCAGTCATTGAGTTCATGTCAGAAATAATCCTTGTTTCCTTTGCTAGGGTACCCATTTGGATACTGAGCTACCATGGGCTACATCTGAGCCAGGGTTCTAGGTTATATCCATACATGGTCCTTGGTTGGAGAAACAGTCTCATAGAAGAATGCTGTGCCTCGATATATTTGGTCCTTGTGGAGCTCCTGTCCTCTCTAGGTCTTACTAACTCTCACTTTTTTCATATGATTCCCTGCACTCTGCCCAAGGTTTGGTTATGAGTCGCAGCATCTGCTTTGATACACTGCTAGGTAGAGTCTTTCAGAGGCCCTCTATAGTAGGTTCCTGTCCTGTTACTTGTTTTCTCCATGTAAGGAAGTTTTTCAGTGCTCATTCAAAAGGAAAAATGCAATAGACATTGGAAGCAGGAGGAGACAGGAGGGCAGGAGCTTATTACAGAGGGCCTCTGAAAGACTGATGATTGACGTTTCAAGGTAGAGGCTAACTCATAGCCAAACTTTGGGCAGAATACAGGCAATCTTATGAAAGAAGGGGGAGATAGAAAGACCTGGAGGAGACAGGAGCCCCCAAAGAAGACCAACAGAGGCAATTAAGCTGAGCCCTGGGGTCCCTGCAGAGATTGATATACCAACCAAGGACAATGCGTGGAGATGACCTAAAACCCCTGCTCATATGTAGCCCACAGACTCAGTCTACAAGTGGGTTCCCTAATAAGGGGAGCAGGAGCTTTCTCTAGCATGAAATCAACGACAGGCTCTCTAATCACCTCTCTCTGGGTGGTGCAGCCTTGCAAAGACACAGGGCAGACAATGCAACCACTCTTGATGAGACCTGATAGGCTAGGGTTTTATAATTTATAATAAATTTATAATTTATTGAGTAATCAAGCCATAATACCATCTTTAAATTCTGAAATGCTGTATCAGCTGCTGCTTTTAAAATAACTTAAAAAATAAATGGGATATTTTAAATTATGTAAGCATGAAATTAAATATTATGAGTAAATAATGAAGTTTCAAGCAGAAAATAGTTCTCTAGTTTGTAAATGATGCTGTATATTCAAAGGAGATATTGGCTACTTAAACAGGGATTGATGCTGATTTTCTCATATGCACCTGGTTATTTGTCTCCTGGTTAATATGACAATACTATGGCTATCTGATAGATCGCTGTGACTATCACAGGAACGTGTCTTAGGGATATGTATTGATTGTGTGCTGTGTGCACCACTAGGTAGGGAAATCGAAAATGTACACAGCATTTTGCCAGGTTGAAAAAGCTAGGAAAATACTATGATTAGGAACATAAGGGCACATTTATAACATGACTACAGTGAGAAGAACACCTGGTCTCTGCAGAAATAAATCGCTGAATGATAAACCAAAATCTGATGAACTGAGGAGCTTGGTGTAGGCTAACAGAGGAAGGAAAGAATGCAACTCTAGTTTTACAAATAGAAAAGGCCATGAACCTTTTAAAGGGGCTTGGGCTGGAAACATTTTACAGAAGGAGAGCCTGGGATAATTGAATTGTGCGAAGTAAAAGTTGAAATGCAGGGCTGAGCAAATATTTAATAAATCTATTTTACAAGAGAGATCTACTAACAGTAAATACTGAGAGATAAAATAGGTTTAGGGTAGAGGAAAAATTCTAGTGACTTTAAGTTAACAGAACTGTTTCTTATAAGTAAGTAGTATAAAGAAAGTGTAAAGACACCAGTGAAAGTAAGCCATTTGGAAACTCAAAAATCCATGAATATTGTTGCCTTCAAGTGTTGTGTGTAGAGATCTTTTTATCATCACTACAACAAAGACATAAATTTTAAAAACTGTATAAAGACTTTTTATCCAATTGTATTTTTACTCTTCCTCCTCCTCCCTTCCTTTCTTCCTGCTCCTTCACTGCCTTCCTCCACTCTCTCCTTCTTCCTCCTTTTCTTTTCACCTCTCCCTCAGCCTCTACGTTCTATCTCTCCTTACCACGCACACTACATTCCTTCTCTTACCTTCATCCCTTTTAAAAGGTAAACATTTCCACATTAACCCTGGAACTTCCTATGTAGACCAGGGGAAATCAGCCTTTCTGTGACTCTCTTGTTTCTGTCCAAAAACTGCTAGGATTTTAGGATTGTGCAGAAACGTAAACAGGTCTGCTTTCTTTTACACATTACTGACTGTTGTGAATTAACGTTTTTACCTATTTAATGACTTTCCCCCCGGGTGAGTATATACTCTGAGAAAGGAAACGTGTCTTGCTGCTCAGCATAATGTCACCAGCATCTCAGAGGTGATGACCACACAGCAGACATCCGTTCACATTAGTGCATGGTAAACAAATAAGGAGGAGCGAGGAGCTGAGCACCTTAGCTCTATTTTCTAAAAGAAGTAAAGGTGTTTTTTTTTTCTTTATTTTCTTGAAAACAAATATTGATCACTTAAGCAAATATTGATCACTGTATAGAGAAGGGGTTTGGGAATTAAATGACACCAAAACTTATGAGAAAGAAGCAAAAATGGGATATTGGAATTCACAAGCAAGTGAAATGATCTTTGAGATAGAGGTCCGGGACTGTGTCTTTGGGTGAGGAGTTAGCTCACTAAAGAATGTTGGTTGTTCTCTGTAATTTCTGTGGAAATGGAAGAAAGATTACCAGCTCTTTTATGTATCATAAACGTCCAACTGTCCCTCCGAACATGATGGAAACCTGAAATGTGTACTGATCTGAAAAGGCATTTGAGTGAGATTTTTTTCACTATTATTATCAAGTAAGTTTTCACCATGATGGCTAGACTATCCCCAAACCACTGTGCTCCTGCACCTGCCCTTCACAGCCTCATGAGTAGCTAGAATGGCAAGTTCCCATTATGTGCCTCACCTGGCTTAAAGATGTCTTCACTAAACTCTAGGAGGATCTTACCTTCCTCACCACTTCTTAAAACATCAATTAAATCCAACTTCCTCGAGATTGGGAGTGTCTACTTTTTAAATGAACCTATTAGCTTTCTGCTTAGGTTAAGCTTTCTTCATATACATCTCTATATATGAATATATAAATATATTGTAATATGTATTGTATTTATATTGTATGTTTTATGTTTATATTGAATATGTTTCTCTTCAATTCACCGAACATTGAATACCTATATTTATGCACCTAGCTGTATCACTTATAAAAAGAACGAGCAATTCTTATTATGCCCATTCACTTCAGGTGTGCAGTCTGCTTAAGCGGAATTCCCATTTCATGCCTCACTCACAGACTTGTCAGTATATTCTTGGAAGAAATCACTGAAGATTGATTTTACAAAAAAGGCAGATGAAATATGAATATCAATAAAATATGTTCACACAATATCATCTTGCTCTGGGGAATCTAGTAAGTTGTTCTATTACTGATCTGTCAGTAGACTGCTACTGAATTTGCTTTAAATGTTCTTTTCTATTTTTTTTTTTATCTGAGGAAGCAACACATTTGTTTGCAAATAGAAAAGGTTGCTTTTTCATCCCATTTTTTTCATCATTCTAGTTGTTCCTTTCCTAAAAAATATGATAGCCAGGGTCATAAACTATCTATTCTCTTTCCTTGGTAGTTTATTTTAAAGTTGTTGAGTGTATACTTGAAAGGTATACTGATTGTCAAAGACAATGCGTCCATTAGAAACTAGGTACTGTACTTAATGTACTTATAGAAGTTGGAATGCTGATAGCTATTATACTAATTAAAATTTATATATATATATATATATATATGTGTGTGTGTGTGTGTGTGTGTGTGTGTGTGTGTGTAAACCAAAATAAAAGTTTGGGAAATTATGCCCTTAAGTTTCTTCAGTTGTCTTTATATAGGCAATAGGGGCTTTGTAAATCATTCTTAATTGTGGTATTTTATTGCAATCATTTCATTTACATAGTACAATTGTTTTTGCCATGGTATCTCTTGAAAAAATCATCGCATTTACCAGGATATGTCTTAGCAGAATTTATTGTTTGGGGAGAAGGCATAAAAGAAAAATATTTTCATATTTTGTGTCAAGATAAGTATAATATATACTAAAACCTTAAACACACACAATTATTTAATCTTTGCTAATAGTCTCTGACTCCAGAGTGTATAGAAATTTTCTATTCAAATCAATGCATGTTTACTGCTATACATAAAGTTCTTAATGAGGTTATGAATCTACATAACTAAGTCATCAATAGGAAGGAAAAAGAACCAATTACTCAACGAATATGTGGCTCCTTTGGTATTTTCCTAACAATCATATTGTGAAGTATTTAAGTGCTATAAGCCAAATATTGGTGTGAGATAAAGAAGCCATATTTAATAAACAAAGGATAATAAGAAATCCTTTTGTTGTTATATTTCTATTTATAAAGAATGTTGTATTGTCACATATTTTCTCTGAAAACATATTATGTGTAAAGTTAAACTTTTTCTTTGATAATTAGATTTTGTGGAATATATATGTATATATATATATATATGAAATGTAAAATAAATAATTGTCTCTAAATTCAATATTCATGTTAGCATTATTAAACAGTAGCCACCCACAATCCTGGAATATATTTTCTTTGTTTTGCTTTCTATGTTTAAAATATATGTCAAATTTACTTTATACCTTTTCCCTCTTTCCTGTTGCAGTTGATTAGACTTTTTCTTACAGCTTTTTACAGTATAAATTAGAAGCTTGGCTATCCCCTTGTCCTTTCTATTTTCCCCCTCCTCCTCTCTTTTGTTTGTTCATTATTTTTAATTTATATTTATGTATTATATTTAAGTCAGCTGATTCACAGAATTAATGAAGAACACAATTACTGTTTCTCTACCTACAGGAATATTGCTTTGATATTTTGTTGCTATGGCAAAGACTTACTGATCTGTGTAAGGGGTTCTAAGCTGGAGGCTGAATATAAAGGACCTAAGTTTCATACCAAACTTCCACTACAAACTTCCACATACAGTAAGTATGATGAGCTCTTTAACTTTTCTTTCCTCAAAATTTTGTTTGTACAAAGGTAACAATGCTTATAAAAGTAACAATGAGGCAGGTAATTAATATTTTAAAGTGCCCTCCAATCCTTTAATTGATCGATCTTTCCTATATAATCATATTCTCTTGGATAATTCATATCAAAATGCTAAACTTGATAATATTTTTACTGTAAAATAATTATGTATTTAAATCATTTATTAATATTCAGATAAAAGCAATATAATTTAGTCATAAAATCTATGATTTTTAAAAGTTAGAGTCCTCTGAGAAAATAAGATATAACAGGAGCCTACCACAGATGGCCTCTGAAAGACTCTACTAATCAAGGTATCGAAGCAGAGTCTGAGATTCATAGCCAAATTTTGGGCAGAGTACAAGGAATTTTATGAAAGAAAGGGGAGATAGAAAGATCCAGTGGGTACAGGAGCTCCAAAAGGAGAACAACAGAGCCAAAAGACAAACAAACAAAACAAAAACAAAAAAAAAAAAAAAAAGAGCTGGGTCCTGGGTCCCTGCAGAGACTGATACCCCAACCAAGAACAATGCATGGAGTGGACTTAAAACTCCTGTTCAGATGTAGCTATAGACTCAGTCTTCAAGTGGGCTCTCTAGAAAGGGGAGCTTGGTCTGTCTCTGACATGAACTCAGTGACAGGCTTTCTGATCACCACCTCTGGGGGTGACAACGCAACCAGTTCTGATGAGATCTGTTAGGCTAGGGTCAGATAGAAGGGGAGGAGGTCCTCCCCTATCATTGGACAAGGGGAGGGGCATAGGCAGAGAAGAGGGAAGGAGTGAGGAGGGAGGGATGGGAGGAAACAAGGGAAGGGGCCACAGCCAGGATACAAAGTGAATAAATTGTAATAAATAATTAAAAAATAAAAAAGATACAAGAATCTGTGGTTAGGCCTCATATTCATATATATATATATATGAATATTTATAAATACATATTCATACACATATATACATATCTGTATATATGTATATATATATATATATATATATGTATATGAGGCCTGACCACAGATTCCTGTATCTTGTATCTTGAGATGATATATATAACTCTATATATATATATATCTGCAAATAATGTTATATCTCATACTGAAATGAAAAATAAATAAAAATAGTAGAAGAAAAGAAGTACGTTTTCTCAGAGAAATTGCATTTTATGATACTTTAATTAAATAGTATACATCCCTTATTTTCAAAGGAAGTTATTGAAATTACTCTATCCATTTAAACCTGGGTGATCTAATAGCAGAGTTAAGAGAGGAAATCCCCATCTATAGCTGAAATAATTTTCCAAACAAAGCAGAAAAAATAAAAAACAGACATCATAGAGAGTCAAGGAGAAAAATACTTAAAAATTACAAAATGAAATAAATGCTAGAAAGGAAATTCATTGTTTTCAAGTATGATTTAGATGAATAAAACAAGTATCTACTGTTAATCATGGACTGTGTTAATGAGTAGGCTCTGATTCCTGTGCCTGCTCTTGGGGCTCTTTTCCTTCTGTTTGATTACCTTGTCAAGCCTTGATGGTATGCATTTTGTTATATCTTATATTTTATTGGGTCATGTTTGGTTGTTTTGTCTTAGAAGCCTGTTCTTTTCTAATGAGAGACAGAAAGAGAGTGGGTCTTGGGAGGAAGTGAGATAGGGAGAACCTGGGAGGAGAAGAGGGATGGGAAACTCTAGTTAGGATATTTTTTTATGAGAAAAGAATCCATTTTCAATAAAAGAAAAAAATAATAAACTACGTTATAAGTTCAAAAAAGAAAGGAGGGAAGAATGGAGGAAAGGGAGAAAGAATGGAAGGAAAGAAGGAAGGAAGAAAAAGAAAGATACACTTAAAACATAGGTTTTCTTCAGCAAAGTGGCTGAATACAAAATTGATTCAAAAAAATCAGAAGCTCTCCTGTATACCAAAGACAAAAGGGCTGAGAAAGAAATTAGGGAAACAACACCCTTCACAATAGCCACTAATACCATAAAGTACCTTGGAGCGACTCTAACCAAACAAGTGAAAGACCTGTATGAGAAAAATGTCAAGTCTCTAAAGAAAGAAATTGAAGAAGATATCAGAAGATGGAAAGATTTCCCATGCTCATGGATCTGTAGGATTAACATAGTGAAAATGGCTATTCTGCCAAAAGCAATCTACAGATTCAATGCGATTCCCACCAAAATACCAACACAATTCTTCATAGATCTTGAGAGAAAAATTCTCAACTTCATATGGAGAAACAAAAAACCCAGAATTTCCAAAATGATCCTGTACAACAACAGATCGTCTGGAGGCATCTCCATCCCTGATTTCAAGCTGTACTACAAAGCAATAGTAATAAAAACGGCATGGTGTTGACATAGAAATAGAATAGTGGATCAATGAAACCGAATAGAAGACCCTAAATTAAACTCACATACCTATGCATATTTGATTTTGACAAAAAAGACAAAACCATTCAGTGGAAAAAAGACAACATCTTCAACAAATGGTGCTGGTCCAACCGGATGTCTACATGCAGAAAAAATGAAAATAGATCCATTTTTATCACGCTGCACAAAACTAAAGTCCAAGTGGATCAAAGACCTCAACATAAAACCAGATACACTAAAACGGTTAGAACTAAAAGTGAGTTTATTGGAACTCATTGGCACAGGAGACAACTTCCTGAACAGAACACCAACAGCACAGGCTCTAAGAGCAACAATTGATAAATGGGACTTCATAAAACTGAAAAATCTTCTGTAAAGCAAAGGACATAGTCACCAAAACAAAACGACAGCCTACAGACTGGGAAAGGATCTTCACCAACGCTATATTTGACAGAGGGCTGAAATCCAGAATACATAAAAACTTAAAGGAGTTAAAAAGCAGCAAATCAAGCAATCCGATTAAAAAAGTGGGGTACAGAGCTAAACAGAGAATTCTAAGTAGAGGAATACAGAATGGCAGAGAAACACTTAAAGAAATGCTCAATGTCCTTAGCCATCAGAGAAATGCAAGTCAAAACGACACTGAGATTTCACCTGACACTGACCAGAATGGCTAAGAACAAAAACTCAAGTGACAACACATGCTGGAGAGGTTGTGGAGAAAGAGGAACCCCCCTCCATTGCTCGTGGAAATTCAAACTTGTACAACCACTTTGGAAATGAATGTAGAGCTTTCTCAGACAATTAGGAATAGTACTACCTCAAGATCCAGCTATACTACTCCTAGGCATATATCCAAAAGGTGTTCAAGTACACAACAAGGACATTTGCTCAACCATGTTTGTAGCAGCTTTATTCGTAATAGCCAGAAGCTGGAAACAACCCAGATGCCTCTCAACTGAAGAATGGATACAGAAATTGTGGCACTTTTACAAAATGGAATACTTCTCAGTAATTAAAAATGAGGAAATTATGAAATTTGCAGGCAAATGGTGGGACCTTGAAACAATCATCCTGAGTGAGGTATCCCAAAAGCAGAAAGACACAAATGGCATATACTCACTTATATAGACCTATAAGATAGGATAAATATACTGAAATCTATCCACCTAAAGAAGATAAACAAGAAAGAGGACCCAGGGTAAGATGATCAATCCTCACTTAGAAAGACAAATGGGATGGACATTGGATGTAGGAGCAAACACGTAACAGGACAGGAGCCTACCACAGAGGGCCTCTGAAAGACTCTGCCTATCAGTGTATCAAATCAGATATTAAGACTCATAACCAAACCTCCACCAGAATGTAGGGAATCAAAAAAAAAGAGGGGGGATTAACATGACCTGGAGAGGACAGGAATTCTACAAAGACCAAATATATCTGGTCACAGGGGTCTTTTATGAGACTGTTTCTCCAAACAAGGACCATGAACAATGACATGAACAATGAACATGAACAATGACATGAACTTGATGACGGGCTCTTTGACACTCCCCTCTCCCCCCAGGAGGAGCAGCCTTGTTAGGCCACAAAGGAGGACTTTGCAGCCAGTCCTGAAGACACCTGATAAACCAGTATCAGATGAAAGGGGAGGTGGTTCTCCCTTATCAGTGGACTTTGAAAGGGGCAGGGAGGAGATGAGGGTGGGAGCGGGTGAGATTGGGAGGGAAAGAGGGAGTAAGATACAGCAGGGATACAAAGTTAACAAACTGTAACTAATATTACAAAAAAACAAAAACAAAAAAATAAAACATAGGTTTCCATGTGCTACAATAAAATCAGCTTAAAATTGAAAAAAATGATTTCACCCTAGTCAGGGGAACAGGGACTGTCTCTGACTTGAACTCAGTGGCTGACTCTTTAATCACCTCCCCCTGAGGGGAGAACAGCTTTACCAGGCCACAGTGGAAGACAATGCAACCAGTCCTGATGAGACCTGATAAGCTAGGGTCAGAGGGAAGGGAAGGAGGACCTCCCCTATCAGTGGACTGGAAGAAGAGCAAGGGAGGAGAAGAGGGAGGAAGGGTGAGATTGGGAGGGAATGAGGAAGGGAGCTACAGCTGGGATACAAAGTGAATAAATTATAATTAATAAAAATTAAAAAGAATTTTAAAATGTTACCACAATAAAATCATAAATAGCCAAGAAACCTGAAGTAGAAATTTCAAATGTGTGTGAAGTTGTGGTAAACAGGAAAGCATGGCTGCTTCATTCTTCGAGGATATTTCCTGAACCAGATTTTGTTTAAATATTGCAATTGTAGATATGAAGAGAATGAAGAAATTTGAATTCAAGATCTCACTTTTATTTCCCTTGGTAACCAATACATTTTGAATAATATCAAGTAGGCTGGCTTTCTTATAGTAACTTCTCTTTGACCCAGACTATTTTCCAGCCTCATGAAATGTTTGCAGTCTGTACCTTCTCTGTAAATTTAAGTGGAAACTAGGTTTGGGTATTTAGAAAGAATTTGATTTAATTTTTGATGTGTGTGTATGTGTATGTGTAGAAGCCAAAAGTTAATCGCAAGTACCTTTTCTTAGGTGCTACCTTATAATTTTTGTCTGTCAGTCTCTAGGTTATTTAGCTAGTGACCCTGTGGGCAAAGTCTGACTCTTTCTACCCAGCACGGAGATTATAAGCATAATTCAAGGGTGAGTGTTGAGAATAAAGTTCACGTCCTCAGGTTTACATGGCAGCCACTTTGCCAACTGAACTCTATACCCAGCATATATATACGAATACACTTTGCAGATATCAACCTGTTCCACATTTTGCACATGTTCTTCTTAGAACCATCATGTTCTATAAGAGGAAAATATCACACACACAAACACACACAAAATAACATTTCTAAAATTAAAATCAGGAAAGTAAATAATTGCTAAATAATGCAAACCAGAGAAACAATAACTAAAAATTCACTATCTTTAAATGCAAGAAAAAAAATGAGCACTAACATATAAGCTTACTAAAGAAGGTCGCTGAGAGTGTGGTTAGAGGATACAGAATAAAAATGTTATGAACATAACATTGCTGTTTAGTGAGAGAACACAGAAAAGTTTAAGTGTTCGAACTCCCTGTCAATAACTAAAATTTGCCATTTGTCAATTAATTTTTACTTTCTGATTTTAAGTGATATTTGGAGAAAAAAGTAGAAAATAAATTAAACTAATTACATAGTTAAGCATTACTCTTTTCCAGGACATGTTGTAAATGAATATTTTAGATACATATATACATATATACATACATATACATGCGTATGTATATAAATACATTAGAATAGAAAAGGGTATATTTGGAGAAAAGTGAGAAAATAAGTGAGATAAGAGAGGGAAATATGTGGATGAGCATGACCAAAGTACAATGATTTTCATGTGTTAAATGGCATAACTAAACCCATAACCCTGTACGCTAAAATTAATTGAGACTTAGCTCTTTAAAATAGAAGATAAGTGAAATTATTTAATATTTTTGTAATCTCTGGAAACTTGGGAGACATATGAACTTCTTTGCATATTGGAAAAATAAAACTATTGAGAAAGAAATATAATTGTGTCAAAAAGAACAACTGATTATAAAATGCAGTAAATTATACAATACAATAAACAGATTTGTATTTAAGATGCCAAAATTTCAATACATTTGACTCACAGAATGACATGTATAATCTCTGTAGCTTTTATTCTCAACAGAGTAGTTTTACAGATGCTAAGTTTATCTGCCTTTTGAGTTTCTCATGGAAATAATCAGCCCTTTATATTCTTGCCTTGGAAACTTTATCCAATAAGAGGTCAGTGTCTACCTTTTGTCCTTGCTAACATTGGTACTTTAGGACTGAAGCAAAGTCAATGATGAGAGTTGCAGCAAAAGACACAAGGAAGAAGTCAATGCTGGTCCAGCCACTGTGTGCCAGGAAGATGGCAAATGAGCAGAGGCTGCAGACTGGAGTGCTCTCAGGAGCCTATTCCATTGAGCATGGAATCCTTGCCTGAGATTAGTCTCTGAATACCCCTGAGAGGTAGAAAGCAGGAATCGTTGGGACCTAAGCACTTGAGAGTTAAGGGGTGGGGCGTCTTCCTTTAAATGATGGACGGCAACAGTCCTAAGAGGGCAGACAATAAAACAGAGATTTCCAGAATATATTACTTTGCACAAGACAGTCTTCCTGTTTATGCCACTGGGGAGAGGGAGCATTCTAACTGATTTTTCTGTTGGCCTGATAAAGTAAGGATTTGGTGTTAATTTAATTTATTTGTCAAGAATGTATCTGCACAACATGCAGATCCTTACTTAATATTCACATCCTATGAACATTTGTCATCTTTGTCAGCCATAAACACAGGATATGTAAAATCTGCCTATCTCTCCTCACAAATGTGTAACACTAAAATATAAGGATGCATTTTACAGTTAAAAAAATACCTTCAACAAATATAATGTAACATCATCCAAATCTCTAATTTATGATTTTGTAATTGCAGAAATAGATGAAGCAAATATAAAAGATTGATTTTACTGATAATAAGAATAATTGTCCCATTTCTTCTATTTTTCAATTACTAATAGTAACAAATAAAGCAGAATAAAAGACTTTCTAATACAGGATCTCAGAAGACAAGCTAATAATATTTTTATAGAGAATTTAACATTTCATGTTTCCTTTCCAGCCATATTTTTAAAGATCACTTTAGGCAGTGTAAGAGCCAAGAAAAAAGTGTCTGAAAAGGAAAATTAAAATGTAGATTAGAGGCTAATTTGCTTCAGTTATCCACTGATCTAAAAAACAAAAAGTCAACAAAATGTTCACAATTAATCACTATAAATTACATAAATGAAGTAAAAGTGTTCTCTTGAAGGTATTTAATAATCTAAAATACCATAATAAAATATTTAACTAGTGAAATGCTAGTATCCATTCTGTGATAATTAATTTGGATGCGATTAGCCAAACTACTTACATGAAATATTTTACTACTATAAATCATCTTCTATTGGCATAATAGTCAGCCTCTTTGAGCTTTAATGTTCATCATTCATTAGTATTAAATTAATCTATCATATTTCTATGCCCAACTGTGTTTTTTCAGAACAAATAAAGTACGTTATATTATTTAAAATGCAATTAATTTCTTTGTGCTAGTCTTTATTTTTGTTCAGATCTTTAATGTTACATTCTTATGTTTAGAAAAATGTTGTAACAAATTATCATGTACATTTCTTAAAGAAGGCATTCATGTCTTGAAGACAGGGTAACATAAATTCTTGTAATATTCCTATTTTCTGATACCTACATATTTTCTAAAAATTAGCACAATTTTTATAAAACATATTTTTAGTCTATGAAGATTTTTTTGCCATGAATTATTTATTGGAAACAATAAAACCAAACAAAAATGTTTACTACCAGAATTATACATAGCTTTGATTTGTTCCAACACCCTCATCATTCTAACAAACATTTCTTCAAGAGCTGGTAAGTCAGAAAATTCTTCTACGTAATCAATGTTTTATACATAGCTTTCTCAGAACTTAATGAGCTGGGTTTTTTTTTTGGGGGGGGTGGTTGCTAGAAGATAATAATGCTGAGAGAAAAGCAGACCATGAGGCTTGGCTTGTGAAGTAAGTTACAGAGGGAATCAGAGACTATCAGAGTCATTTGTATGGTATTTTGGGTTAGCAATATATGGACGTGAAAACTTCTATCCCTTACTGGGACAATGAAAGTGAGTTAGCTGAATCAGCTGTAGTTAATAAGAGATCAGCATAAACGTCTGTGCTTCATTAGGGCAGTGAAGAAATTTCCTCAAAGTCAGCACACCAAAGCTGTGGTACAAGGTGGGCCAAAGCTCCACATCAAATGGGAAGAGTGGCGGTGTGTCACAAGATCGTGCTCGAGGCTTGTCAGACTGTATTGTGGAGAAGTTGGAGCTGAAGAAGAGAGGACAGGAGAGGTTACTGGTGAAGTGCCAGTTCCTGGACATTAGAGGGATAGTAGCAGGTGTGACGTGGTGCTGACCTGATCCTATAGCATACACTGTGTAAACCTATGTGGAGCAACCCAGGACCATGTATGGTTATAACCTAGAACCCCTGCTCGGATGGAGCCCATGGTAGCTCAGTGTCCAGTGGGTTCTCTATTCCCTAATAGTCCTGTTCGGACTATTTCTGACATGAACTCGATGGCGAGCTCTTCACACTCCCCTCCCCCCCCCCCGGAGGGAGGAGCAGCCTTGCTAGGCCACAGAAGAGGACATTGCAACCAGTCCTGAAGAGACCTGATAAGCTAGGGTCAGATGGAGGGGGAGGAGGTCCTCCCTTATCAGTGGACTTGGAAAGGAGCAGGGAGGAGATGAGAGAGGGTGGGATTGGGAGAGAATGGTGGAGGGGGCTACGGCTGGGATATAAAGTAAATAACCTGTGATTAATATATATAACTGGAGAAGTGAGGCTGGATAAGAGAATTTTAGAGAATAAAATTCTGCACCCAGGAGCTACTGCAGTTATTTCAGCTTTCCTTCCTCCCCAATATGGGTAATGAACATTTTTAGACATTATTAAAAGAGAGTTTTGGAGCCCAAAGATCATAAGTAAGTTCAAGATGCTAGGTAATATGTTCCACGGTAGGATCTAAAATGCCTTAATTTCAAATTATTCTGTAGATCTATAGAACCATACTACAAACAAAGAAGACAACCAACTAACCAAATTGACAAAAATACTAATCAGAACAGACTGGACATGGCATAAAAGCAGACATATAAACCAATGGAACAGAATTGTGGACCTAAAAGCAACCAATACAACTATAGACAACTGATTTTTGAGCAAAGTCATTGACATAAAGACAGTCTCTTGAAGAAATAGGAGATTGGATGACTTCATGTAGAAGAATAAAATGGAATTGCTGTTTTCATGCTGTGGAATAATAAATTCAAAATGTGTCAAAATTTGATGTAAATTCTGAAATCTGAAATAGAGAGATACACTTGTTAGAAAAATGTATGGGTAAAACATGGATGATCATTTTCTTAAAGTGGTTCCAGTAACTAAGAGAGGAAGAAAACAAATAGACAAACAAGATTTAAAAAAAAAAAATAAAAAGCTCTGATCATCAAAAGAAAGAAATAAAGAAACAAAGAAAGAAAAATAACAGCAAATGCTCTTATAAGCCTACAATGGAGTTTTGATCTGTCATAAAAAAGAACAAAATTATATTATTTGCAGGAATATGGTAAAAGCGCACAGCATATTCAAATAAAGTATCTGAGATTCAGGATGATGAGTATAGCATAGTGTCTTTCATTCGTATGTCTTACATAATTAATGCTGAAGTGAATTAATGTTTTCTCCAGACGAAAGAGTCTGACAGGAGGTGAGGTAGAAGGAGGAACTCAGGAAATCACATGAGCACAAGTCTTGTTTTGCTTTCTTCTGCTTGCCTTCTTAGCACCCAGGAGATGAACATCCTGCTTTTCTTATCAAATATACTCTATGCTTACTGGTGTTTCATTTCTTACAAGTAAATAAAGTTGTGCTTGGATACATCAAAAAGATGAAAGTTTCTTTTATTTAATCTTTTAGAATATGTTCTGAGGACTAAACTATTTTGAAATTTAAGTAAACTTTAAAATATTTTTAATATTTTTTAATTTACAGTTCTTATGAAGATATTCTGTAAATGGAATATAATGGGATGAACAACCTTGATCCAATGAACTAAACGTCTGCATTCTATTTAAAAGGGGTCTTTAAAAGGAGATTTATTATAGAAGTAGTTTCATAAAACTAAAGTTCATTTTTGGGGTATAAAAGTGCACACAGTGACTTTCAATAATAAAAAAAAATATCTAAGGAGGCTACATTCCCCTAAAGCACACTCCACAACACTAGATTGCACACTGGTCTCTGGTGGTGTCATATTGCTCTGGCTGTTGTTGATTGTCCTCCTATGCTAGCTTTTAGCTATTTGGTTGTTCCTTGTGCCAGTTGCCTCCAGAAATACAGGCAGGGTTGTGAGCCAAGAAAGGGAGAGCTGTTTGCACTTTATAGTGACTTTGCCAGTGTGGCATTAAACAGGAGAGGACTTATCTGTTTGTACCTGGTGCTGGCAGGCCTCTAGGTATATAGGCAGAACTGTGGCTGGAAAACTGAGTGCAGGGGACCAGGTGCAATTTGTTGCTTTAGGGTGTGCTCAGAGAATATAGACAGAGTTTGAGCCAGAAAATGGAAGGCAGGGGACAGTGTGCAAACAGATGTAGGCCATAAACAACTTAGTCTCCCTGTTTGTTCCCTAGTAAGGGAAGAAGAGATAGTCTCTGACATGAACTTGGTTGCCTGCTCCTTGATCACTTCTTCCTGTGGGATACCTATCCAGCCAAAAGAGGAAGAGAATCCAGACAGTCCTGATGGGTCCTGATAGGCTAGGGTCAGATAGTAAGGAAGGAGGACTTCCCCTTTCAGTGGACTATGGGAGAGGAATAAGGGAGGAAGGGGTAGGGAGGGTAGAACTGGGAGGAGGTGAAGGAGAGGGCTACAACAAGAATACAAAGTGAATAATTGTAAAAAAGTAATAAAAATCGTAATAATAAACATAAAAACAAACAAAACAAAACAAAAACAATGACATCATGAAATTTACAAGCAAATACATGGAACTATAAGGGATTATCCTGAGTGATGTACCTGAGACCCAGAAAAAAAAAAAAAACAAAAAACATGGTATGACTCACTTATAAGTAGATATTAACCATAAAGTACAGGATAACCATTCTACAAACCATAGACCTAAACAAGCTAAGTGAAAAGGAGGACCCAAGTGGGGATATTTGAATCTCACTGTGAAGAAGAAATAGATCAGATATCAGAGTTGGATGAAGGAAAGTGGGTGGGGGAGGGCATAGGTATTAGAACAAGATGGGTAAGGTTCGGGGAGGACAGAAAAGACAGTACTGGGAGAGATAACTGGGTTGGGTGGGTCATCTCTGGGAGGAACTAGAACCTAGGACAATAGAAATTCCCAGGAATCTTTGAGGCTGACCTTAGCTAAGACTTCTCTCAGTGGAGGATATGGAGCCTGAATTGGCCATCTCCTGTAACTAGGCAAGACTTCCAAAACCTTAGACTCACAATTTGTCCCTCTTACAAGAAGTAAAAGATGGAGCTGAATTTGAAGGAAGGGCCAACTAATGACTGGCCCACCTTGAGACCCATACTGTAAGAAGGAGCCCACCCCTGACACTATTAATTAAATTGGCTATTCTTGCAGACAGGAGCCTAGTATAACTGTTATGAGAGAGGCTTCACTCAGCAACTGATAGAAATGGATGCAGAGACCCACAGCCAAATATAAAGTGGAACTTGGAGAGTTCTGTAGAAGAGAGAGGAGGAGGAACTGAAAGAGCCAGATTGGTCAAGGATACCATAGGAAAAGCCACATAATCAACTAGCCTGAGCCCATAAGGCCTCATAGAAACTGAACTGCCAACCAGAGAGCATGTCTGGGACTGTTATAGGCCCTCTACACATATGTAACAGTTGTGAAGCTGGGTCTTAGTGTGAGATTCCTGAAGTGTGAGTAGGGGCTGTCTTTGACTACATTGCCTACCTTTGGATTCTTTTCCCCAAATGGGTCTGCCTTGTCAAGTCACAATATAAGATGTGCCTAATCTTGCTTCGATTTGATAAACCTAGGCTGGTTGATATCCATTGGAGGCTTCCCCTTCTCAGAAGAGAAAGGAGAGGAATGAGGCAGGAGAGGTAATAGAGAGAGCCTGGAGGAAAGAAATGAGGAGGAGCTGCAACTGGGATATAAAATAAATAATTTAATCAATAAAAATTTAAGGAATGCATTGCTGTCTAGAATATGGGGAAATAGCACACAAGGATCCAGGTAAATCTTCCACCTTTGGGTAGGAAATTGCCCTTCCATCTTGTACTGTTTCCTCAGAAGACTTCTCTTTACACTGTTCTACCATTTTGACTCTACATTGTGGAGTATTTTCTTTATTTCTTTTTATTCTTGGTCTTAAAATGGAAAGGAATTTGGGTATTTTACTCTCTGTAAGAAATGGACACATTTCCAGTCAACTGATTATTGAGGGATTTCCTGGGTTTTGAGAGATCTTATCAGAGCTGTCCTAATAAGACTTGCCGGGTACATTAACATTCCCATTGCAAGTTGTCCTTGGAAAACTGAATCTGAATAGAGACCTTTCACCTGGTGAAATCTAAACCAGAGTGCTGTTGACAAGAGGATTTTGGAAATAGAGACTTCTTGGTTCCCCTTCAAGTTAGCTAAGAGTGCCCTTAGGAGATGGGAGGTTGCCCTTTATGGTGTTAATTTTGTTTTTTGATGCAGAACAGTTTGTAATTTTAATGAATTCCAGTTTATATTTATTTTTATTTCCTATGTTTTGATTTCATATTTTTAAAAATTGCTAAATTCCATATTATAAAATGTTCCTCATGGTTTAATCTTCAGCCCTGAAAACAATTATAAGTAACATTATATAGACTCAACCGATTATAGTTGGAAGTATGTGAGTATATAAATATATATGTACATATATAATGCAATAAATATATAAATGCAGTAACACTTGAAAAAAGCAATGAATTGGAAAGAAAGTGGGAATGGTTATATGAGTGGTTTAGGAGTGAGGAAAGGGAAGGAAGAAAAATTATAATTAAAACACAATTTCAAAATAAATAAGAATATGCCAATGCAAAAATAAAATAATTTTATATTTTTAATTCTTATATTTAATATTGATAGCTTTGTGTTATACCTCTACATACTATGAGGTATTGGTGTTAGTTCATTTTACATAATATAAGGTATTGTTGTAAGTTCATTTTTGGCAGTGAATATCAAATGTTCCCTGAACCATTTGCTGAAAGTTCTTCCTCCTTTAGCAGTCTAAAAATACACATTCAAATAATATTAACCTAGTCACAACACTGCATTTCTTGGCTCTTTATTCTTTTGACATCTGGTCTACCTTTATGTCAATATAATACTTAGCACTATAAATGTGTTGTAAAGTTTGAAATCAGAAAGCTTAAAATTAATTTTTGTACTTTTGACAATTAGGATATTTAAGATTAGATTTTTGAAAATCAAGATATATAGAAATGGTTATAATCAGCGTAAGCACTAAAATCATACTGAAACGTACTACTTTATAAACTAATTTAAAATAAGCTTAAAGAAACTAGTTTGAATAGAGGTACCCTGCATAAATGCAAAAAATGGATGAAGCTGATCTAAGAAGTCAAAGGCTTATTAATGAAAATTCTCACACCAAATGTGAAATATTTCCCTATGATTTTTTGCTCAGAGAGCCTTACATGCCTCCCAAACACTATAGATTCTTGCCATTGCAATTGGGTGCCCAACAAAAATAGATGTCAAAACCATATTACTAATGGTATGGTGCATTTTGGGTCTAAGAAAGAGAGAAGTAATGATGACACTAAACTAGAATTCTCTTCTCTGCTGGTAAGCATTTATAGTGCCAAGATTTGTGAGCTAGGTTGCTAGGGGAGTAAGTCATCAATGTTCTTAACCAGTTGAAGACTCTACCAGGTAAGATATGCCCCACTGTGCAAGACTGTTTAGGAGATAATTAAGCTTGTGAGGTTTGCTCTTCAGGAAAGATTATATAACTGGTACTTAAAACTTCTAAAAAGCCTGTGGCTATGGAGGTCACAAAGCCTAACCAGGAAGATACAGCTGATATTTTAGTAAGTGAACTTGAAGTCAAGCTTACTTCTACATTTTTGTGTTTATACACATAGACTGGTGGGAGTTTTGGTTTGGGTCAGAGAGGCTTATCATTGCAGTATTAATGTTAATATAGACTTATAATGGTCAGTGTGCTGAGAATAGCTTTTAGTGGTCATCACTAAAGAAGATCCTCACAAGCCCAGCAGACATTGTAGAAGAGACAGAAAGAATGTAAGAGCTAGCGGATAAAAAGAAATGTTATGAAGGTCTGTTTTCTGGAACTGATATGGGCATTGAGGTCAAAATCACAGAGCAGCTGTGGCTATTGCATAAGATAAGTACAGAGGCACGTGTGCATGCACACACACACAAGGAAGTAGGTGGTGAAGGTGAAGTAGTTAGGAAGAAAATGTGCTTTACTAAGTGTGAGAGAGCTGTAAAAGGGAGTAATGAGGACTGCATGTGATGACAATGCACTGTATGTAGGTTTAAAATTGCCAAAATAAAAATATAACTTTGGGAAATAAATGAAAATATGATATTTTCATGCTCATTCATGCTCACAACATTTCGCTAACTAAATTATATGAAAAATCCCAATATAGTAAAGCAGGTCCAGCAAACAACAGATCGGAAAAAGGACTGGGGGGAAGCCAATGTGGACAGGGTGGACCAAAAGAACATCTGGAGGTTGGGGAGTGCCTGGAGAATATTCCGACAAAATTAGAACAGAAGGCTAATCAGGGAAGTAACCTGAACAGATTACCAGACAGCACAGAAATTTTAAAGATGATAATGCTCAATCATCAACTTACAGCTATTGCTATTGGTATATGAAAATTTAGATACCATTCCAAAAATTCTATTAATTTGCAAAATGCAGTGAAAACTACGTACAAGCAAATGAATCACATTATCATTATCATGTGAAAATGGATCACATGAAATTCGTAAAATCTCATAAAGGAATAAATACTACCTAAGCAACTTGGTTCATGTTAAAAATTTCACTAATTGTGACAATGAAAATATTGTGCAGTGATGAAATAAAATGGAAATCTGAGCGAAAGCATGGTAGATTCAAAACTTATAGTCAATAACACAAGCTTAATAGCTCCAGATAAAAATAAATCAGTAAGTCTCAGCAGAAGTCACCAACTGGCTTTTGAAATACATGGATAAATTGGTGAAAAAGTAGATATGTATATTCCTTCAGCCAAATTGAGAGGCAGACATACTGAGTTTATAGTGTTACTTTATAGATATATTGCTATACTTTAGTTTTGAACTATGTACATATATCTCATTTATGATCAGCAAAAGCATAATGGTCTAGATTTGCATTTCTGTAATGAAATATGGTAAAGCTGATGACTGATATAGGCATCAGGGGTAAGTATAATTTCACAAAACCACTGCAAGAGCAGAAGTCTGTTTTTGCACTTCCTGAAAATGAGCCAATTTACCAATGAAGCAAACCAAGCATCACACTGACTTTGCTCTAGGCAGGTGCAGCCACACTGAGCAAACATTAACATTTGTCAGGATAGAAAATGATGCAAAAGAGACTTGGCTGACTTAGGTATTGCTAAGGTTATTATGGGACCAAAAATATGTTAGATTTTGACTTCCATTTTCCATTCAAAGCTTAATTGTGGAAAGTAAATGGTGTTCATTTATTGGTTCAAGATTATTTAACTATTTATAGATAGTTGTTTATTATTTTCCCTAATAATCAGGGGGAATGATTTTAAAACCCATTCAAGGGGTTGCCAAGGCTTTCTAAGATTGAACTTGCTTCCATAGCAACGGACCCATTATCAAGACAGCTTTTGGGCACTTTGAGCAACAGCTTCAACCCATTAAATGGGATCCTGCAGGCAGGATTTCACATAAAACAACACAACTACAGAATATTGCTGTTTTTTTCTTTTTTGGGCCATATTTTATTTTCAGTCCTTGGGAATGTCCATTCTATGTTCTTCCATGTTTTCGTAGTTTACATTTAGAATGATGCATTTCTTTTTTTTTATTCACATAAATGCCCTGAAGAATAACAGTGAAAAATAACTGATAGGCAAAGAGCATAAAATTTAAAGTAAAGGTGTCTGAATACTATCATCACCTATGAGCTAGACAAACTATTCTCAGAAGACCTACACTGAGGGAGTAGACAGAAAGAAACCTGTGGTCTGTCAAATAGTATAAAGAAAGCACTTCACGATAATACAATTTTCAAAAGCTTAAGTTGTACTACATTCAAGAATTACAAAAATTAAGATTGACGGATGAATAAAATATCATGGAATTTTAATATACTTAATCCCCATTTTAAGTTATGTCATTTGGGCTGAAAATGCTTTCCTCTAAAATCAAAGACTAAAAGAAAGCAAAAAATCAGTATCAGGTATGAGACAACCCCCCCAAAAACACACTCATACACTTTGCATTGTGAATCCAGGGAATCCAAGAGAATGTAAAAACCACGTATTCCTATTGCTGTTGCACTGATTGCTGCCCAGAGGTTTAAAATTGAGTTATTATTGCTGAAGACGCCATGTACTTTGGATCCAGGACTCAGAGGATTGAGCTGATCCATGTGGAAACTTTCTCCCTGAGGATTACTGTACAAGTGGCCAACAGGGAGGCAACAAACAAGCACTACAGTAGTGATACAGTACCTACAAACACCAACAACAATGCAAGATATCTGTAAAGCTGCAATTGTGGCATTTATTTATGTCTCAGTGTAACCAAATACTATCGAATTGGACTTAGGCCCTCTCAAAAGGACCTAAATTATTAGTAGTACTAAAAACCTACCCAACTTAACAGGGCTAGTGAGTTCATGAATCCACCACCATTTTATTAATTAGGCATTGTGGTGGTTTGAATGAGAATGATCTCCATAAGCTTATAGATTTGAATGGTTGGTCACCAGGGAGTGACACTACTTAAAAGAATTAGGATGTGTGACCTTGTTGGAGGAAGTGTGTCACTGGGGGTGGGCTTTGGGATTCTCAAAAGTCCAAGTCAATCTCAGTATCGTTCTCTCTTTGTGCTGCCTATAGAAACAGAAATAAGTATTCTTGGGTACCTCTCCACCTCCGTCTCTGCCTGCATGCTGCCATAATGAACCTCTGAAACTATAAGTAAGCTCCAATTAAATTCTGTCTTTTATAAGATTTGTGTGGCCATGATATCACTTCACAACCACAAAACACTGAACAAGACAAACATAATTCCTAACTGCATTCTCAGTTCCTATCCTTATACCTACTGGTGAGTGTAGCTTTCAGCCCTCCACAAAGCATCAAATGGAGTCAATTATGGAAAACATAACTTGTAATTATACAGCAAACCATTGATCATGAGGAGCCCAGCTCCAACTGATATGCTTACAATGTATCTCTAATACCTAAGGTTCAGGGAACATCACAAAAAGGAAGCAAAGAGATTGCAATAGCCAGCAGACCAAGAAGTCTTCTGTGGAGACTATATCTCCAAGTAGTGATGAGGAGGTTTTACTTATGATGCCCCAAAACCATGGCTGATTAAACAAGTCCTAACAAGAATCACACCAATAAACATCCTAACATGGAAGGGAAAAATCCAATAGTACCCAGTTCCTAGAAAGAGTACATAGATAACTAATGATTGCAGAAAAAGGGAAGATTATTATTTCCTAGGTAGGAACACCCTAATTAGTTATCCAATACCAAGTGTAATTATATACATACATACCACTAAATGGATTCACCAAGTTTTATTAAAATATTTATTTATTTATTTATTTATTTATTTATTAACAAGTGTGTATCACACTAACAGGAAGAAAGAGGTCATGGATTTGAGAGAGGTAAGGGAGTAAATGGAAGGTGTTGGAGAGATGGAAGGGAAGGGAAATTATGTAATTATAATTTAAATGAAAATGAAAACAACATTTAAATATATATTTTATTACCTAAAGTTTAATCAATAAAGGGGCATAAAAAGACTCCAACTCTACAAATTTTGAGAAAAATAAATTTTATTTTACCCTAGAATCAATATGCGCCATATTAAAGACAAATAGGTAGTAGTTTGTGGCAGTGACAAGGACAGTTAAAGTGATAAGTGTAAGAAAAATAATGTTGATAACCATCCCACTGTCACATTTTCTTTTCTTCTTATGTCACTGTCCTGCTGCACTGAAGGAGTTGTAAGTTGTTACCTTACGGCCTTCATGTGAAAGAAAGAAACTGCAGTTTAGATAAGGAGAGAGCATTTCTAAGAGGTAGGAATGTGAGTTTTAAGAACCTGCACGCTAGGGAAGAAAAGGTTCTTTTGGCTTACACTTCCACAATGTAGTCCATCATTGAAGTAAATCAGGACAGAAACACAAACAGGGCAGGACATTGGGGGGAGGAGTTGATGCTAAGGTTATAGGGAGTGCTGCTTACTGGATTGTTCCTCATGGCTTGTTTTCTTATAGAACTCAGGACCACCAGCCCAGGGATGGCACTACGATGAGGCAAGGCCTCCCCACGTATTACTAATTAAGAAAACGCCCCATAGCTGGATTTAATGGGGGCATTTTCTTAGTTAAGGTTTCCTCCTTTCAGATGACTCTAGCTTATTTCAAATTGATATAGCACTAGTCACCTCCCTGACATTTACAGAGAGGATGAGTTGTTTTTTCGTTTTTTTTTTTTTTTTTTTTTTAAGTTCTTTCACTGGACAGAACTGGGTCATGTGGATGTCATAGCTTCCAAAGAACTTTAGAAAATAATCTTATATTTTTTCTTCTAGTTTTGAAATCTTAACATAAATTAGATTATTTTACTCTTTCCCTTTCTCCCTCCAAATCCACCCATAAGCAGTTCCTGGATCTCTTTTAAATCCATGGACTCCTTTTTTTTCCATGAATTATTTTTCCATGTATATTTATATTTAAACATTCATAAATATAACCTATTCTTTTTGTATTATGTTATTTGTGTATACTTGTATTATTTGTTTCCAAGGCTGACTGCTATGTATTAGATAATCCATTTGTGTGCTCTCCCACTGTCAGCATTCTTGGTTGCCTGAGTCCTTGAATAGGGCTGAGGGTTTGTGGCTTTTCCCCACCCACTTTGGCATTTCTATTATTGTCCTTGTTCATCTCCTGCATAGGTAGTCTTGCTGATGAGACATTGTGAATTTCCTAGGAAACATAATCTCACAGCAAACATCCAGTTTCTCCAGCTCTTAAAATCTTTTTGATCTTTTCCAAACGTTCTACGAACCTTAGGTGTAGAAGATTTTTAAAGATGTATCCACTGAGACTGGACTCCACAGCTCTGTATTTTGATTGGTTGTGGGTTTTCACCAAAATTTTCTATGTGTTGCAAAGAGAAGTTTCCTTCATGAGATGTGAGAAAGTGTGGATCTTAAAGGGGACAAGCACCTTTAAGAATGACTACTACATTAAACACTAACAGTATCTACCTAAGTGGAGGGTGATTTTTCCATAAATATTTGACCATAGAAAAGTGATTTTAACTTCTACTTCTTTTAGTCTAGAGTCTGTTGAAATATTTAATTATAATGATGACTATAACTCATCAAACACATTATATGGCATATATATGATTACTCCATCTCAGAACATCTCCTGAGGTAATTGTTATTATTTCTTTATTTTTGGAAACTATGGTTCAGGTATAAAATGACTTTCTCAAGGTGGCCCAGTTAGTAAATGTTGAAACCAGATTTAAAGCTGGGTAGTTTGGCTCCAAATAACACATAATCCACTATTCTACACTGTTATTAGAGCCAGTTAGAATAAACAATCTATACACACAACACCACAGTATTAATATTTAATGGAACAAAGAAATAGATGGCATCAATTGTCTGCTTGATTTTCATGCATTTTCTAATCATGAGGAGGCATTCAAATTTTGTAGGCTATGATTTATTTTTGCAATTGTCTCTGGGTAGAGAAAAGGGGAATAAAGGTAATAATGTGGTAGTCAGTGTGAAATCCTTACTTTAATATATCTAATCCAGTAAAATCCCATTGCCTGATTGCTCTCATTTCCTCCAAGAGGGAACAATCTCATCTGTAGTTTACACATCAAGTAAACATTATTTTACTCATTGTTACGAAAATGTAAAAGGCTCCACTTTATTTCTTGTCCTTTTTCTTGAAGGTGGGTATGAAAACTGAAAAGTGTTTTAGGTCAGGCCTTTGGTCTGACATGAAAGTATATGATACTAAGATTTCTAAAAACAGAAATTCAGACTTATACTTTAGTTGAGGGTCAAGGTTCTAAAATCTGACATTTCTTTTTTTATTTTAATGTTTTCATATTTTCATAATATAAATGAAAATAAGTGTTGATTGAAAAAATACATCAAATACAGATAAATATAAAAAAATTAAAACTAATGATATCCTATCGTTCCACAAAGGTCTCATTTTAGCTTGTACACTTACCATCCATGTATCCTATTTTGCTTTTTCAATTTAGAATCTACAAATAGATATTTAGTATTCCACTCAATATTTGTTTCTCACTTACCACTATGCCGTAAGCATTTTATCATTCATTAATATTTTAATCCACATATAATTTTTAAATGATAGCATTAATTTTACCCTATTTTATTTCATGGTACTATAAGGTCAATGTGTTCCATTTTTCTACTCCTACAAAAATTGTGCAGGTAGTACACACTGTCATCTAACAACGTCCTCAGTGTATCTGTGGACCTTTGTGCAGAATAGACAGTGAGATACATTATGGATCCCAAAATCACAGTGATAATTTTTTATGGAATCATCTCTTGCATATGATGACACAAAAATAGACTGAATCTGTAGTTCCCTCTACGTTCCTAATTCCACCCCACTAAGGCAGGCCATTTCAGACACCTGTAGACTCTGGTGCCCTCTTTAGGCTATCTTTTGAAATTATTACTTAAGATTCCTATATGCAAAGCCTAAACTGGTCCTGAACTAAAAATCTGCCTGCTTTGGGTTCCTGAGCACTCTAACTACAGGCACATGACACCAACTTTTAGCCTTTAGCTTTCTAAATCGCTAGGAACACATAGATCAAACATCGTGATGCTTCATATGAGAAGAAAGAAAGAAAAACAACTTTTTTGGTACTTACTTTTATTAATAAGATGTACCCATATAAGAACATGGGCTTAGGTGTGGAGAGATGGCCTATCGTTAAGAGAACTCGGCCTATATTTGAGAACGAGGCTTATAACAATCTATAACTCCAGGTCCAGGCATCTAAATGACCACTTTTGGACTCGGGGTAACCAGACATGCATATGATATATGCAAACAAATGCTCATACACATAAAATGACAATAAATATATGATTAAAAAGTACATGTCCTTTGACATCAAATTTGTTAGCAGCTGTCTGACACCATAAGGTACAAGGTATAAAGATTTAAAAAAATATTAAAATCTGTACACCAAAGAAACTAACCAAGAAGAGGAACCCTGGATAAGATGATCAATCTTCACTCAGAAAGATAAGTGAGGTAGACATTGGAAGAAGGAGAAATCAGGAAACAGGACAGGAGCCTTCCACAGAGGGCCTCTGAAAGACTCTACCCAGCAGTGTATCAAAGCAGAGTATCATAACCAAACTTTGGGCAGAGAGCAGGGAATCTTAGGAAAGAAGGGGGAGATAGAAAGACCTGGAGGGAACTGGTACGCCACAAGGAGAGCAACAGAACCAAAAAATCTGGGCACAATGGTCTTTTCTGAGACTGACACTCCAATCAAGGACCATTCATGGAGATAAACTAGAACCCCTGCCCAGATGTAGCCCATGGCAGCTCAGTATCCAAGTGGATGCCCTAGTAAGGGAACAGGGACTGTCTCTGACATGAGTTCAGTGGCTGGCTCTTTGATCACCCCCACCCCCCGAAGGGGAGCAGCCTTGCCAGGCTACAGAGGAGGACAAGCAGCCAGTCCTGATGAGACCTGATAGATTAGCATCAGAGAGAAGGGGAGGAGGACCTCCTCTACCAGTGGATTTGAAGAGGGGCATGAAAGGAGATGAGGGAGGGAGGGTGGGATTAGGAGGGAATGAGAGAGGAGGCTATAGCTGGGATACAAAGTGAATAAATTGTAATTAATATTAAAAATTTTTAAAAATATGGTTTTGCATAGTAGCACACGCCTGTAATCCCAGCACTCAGTGAGGCAGGCAGATCTTTGTGAGTTCCAGGACAGTCTGGTCTACAAAGCAAGTCCAGGATAGCCAAGGTTACACAGAGAAACCCAGTCTCAAAACAAAAAATAAAACAAAAAAACAAACAAAAAACAAACAAACAAACAGAAAACCAAAAGCAAAATCAAATCATGTTAATTGCTTATATTACCCCATATAATAATACAGTCCTGTATTTAATTTCTACCAATTCTTGTAGAATCTCCCTGCCATTGTTTGCATATTTGTGTCCTCCATTGTTGAGAAGAAAGCAGCGACTTCTAAATCCACAACCTGATATTCAATTAATGAATTTTATAATTGGCAACGACCTAGCTTTTACTCATCAATGGATTTATAGCACAAGATTTATTTTTTTTTACTTCCCTAACAGAGAAACAAGGAATTCAGCAATATTCCCATGATTATCTAAGTCAGTGGATCTCAACCTTCTTAATGCTGCAACAGTTCATCAAGTTGCTATTACGCCCAACCATAAAAGTATTTTTGTTGCTACTTCATGACTGTAATCTTGCTATTGTTACAAACTGTAATGAAAAATAACTGTACTTCCTGATGGTCTTAAGAGACCCATATGAAGGGAGTCCTTTGATCCCCAAGGGGGTCACAACCTACAGGTTGAGAACTGATAAGTAAAATCCTTAATGAAATACACATAATTTAAGAAACTGACTACAGACTGAGACTTCTAAAACCATGAATCAAAATAAACATTCCCTTCCTTTAAATTCACCTCACTCAGGGAATTGTTCATGATCTGGATAACACCATGTCCACCCCTTGGGTTTTTTCATAGTTTGTTTTTTTCATAGTTTGTTTTTTTCTTTTTGTTTTCATATATAGAAAACATTATTCTAATAGAGACCTCACATACTGGGAGAAATTCAGATAGGCTGTCTGCATGTCAAAATCCCTTAATCTCTGCCTCTGTCTACCCTATCCCCCGTCCTCAACCCTCTTAGTTGCTATACCTCAGCTCCTAACTTGGCAGAGACTCCAAGAAACCAGACTGTGGTAAAGATTTCCTAAATCTACTGGAGACTTTGCAGACTGCTGGAGGTCCAGTTAGGCTGCCCTTCTCACAACCTTCCACATTCTCTGATTGTTTCACCCCCCCCCTCAGTCCTTTGCTCTCCTACTTGCTGTGCCCCTGCCTCCCACATGGTCAGACATCCATTCTCTATCAGAAACCACATAGACTGGGAGAGACACAGACCACACAGACTAGAAGACCAGAGGGAAAACAGACAACAAAGAAAAAACAACAACAACAACAACAAAAAACACCCATCCAACAAAGACAAACCCAGAAATCAGTATATACACCTCTAATTACCCCAAATCCAGATGTCTAGAGGCCAACACAACAACATCCAATGAGGAGTAATGTTATCACTGGAACCTAGCTATCCTGCTAAAACATGCCCTGAATATTACAACACACACAAAAATAAGCACAAAAAATAGACCTTCAAATCAATTTTATGAAGATGATTGAGGTCCTTAAGGATGAAATAAATAAACCCCTTAAAGAAATTCAGGAAAACACACACAATTGGAGGAAATTAGTAAACCTTTTAACGAAAGATAAGAAAACACAAACAATGAAATGAAACACAGAAAAATTTTCAAGACCTAAAAATAGGTCAGATGTAGCCCATAGACAGTTCCATGTGGGTTCCCTAGTAAGGGGAGAAGAGATAGTCTCTGGCATGAACTCGGTTGCCTTCTCTTTGATCACTTCTCCCTGGTGAGGAGACCTAAGCCAGCTCATTGAGGAAGAGAATCCAGGCAGTCCTAATAGGAATTGAGAGGGAGAGGCTAGGGTCAGACAGTATGGGAGGAGGAACTCCCTATCAGTGGACTAGGTGAGAGATATAGGGGAGAAAAAGGAAAGGAGGATGGGATAAGAAAGAGACAAGGAAAGGGTCTACAACTGGGATATAAAGTGAATTAGCTGTAAAAAATAATTAAAATAAAAAAATAAAAGCTTACTTAAAAAAAGAAAACAGAAAATAATAGAATTCTGGAAATGAAAAGTCTATGTACAAAAACAGGAACCACAGATGCAGGCATCAGGAATAGAATACAAGATATGGAACAGAGACTCTCAGGCGTTGGAGATACAATGGAAGAAATAGATACATCAATCAAAAAAAAGTTGAATATAAAAAGTTCCTGACACAAAACATCCAAGAAATCTGGGACATTATGAAAAGACCAAACCTAAGAATAGTAAGAATAGAAAAAAGAAGAAGATGCCTAGCTAAATGACTCAGAAAATATTTTCAACGAAAATCTAGAAGAAATTTTTCCTAACCTAAAAAAGGGAGATGCTTACAAGTACAAGAAGCTTACAAAACGTCAAGTGGATGGGACCAGAAGAAATGTCTTTGGGACACCTAGGGTGAGATATCAGGCAAAACAGGCATGGAGCTAGAGTGAGGTCAGAGACATGTCCAAACCCCCCAAAATTTCAAACTTGATAATGAAATATCATCCTGACCTACTGGAGTAGGACCTCTCCATACCTGGCTCCACGCCTGCATGCTAGTAGCTTGGCACCTGGATGCAAACAGAGCATCAAAGATAGACATTACGAAAGATTTAAGGGTTGGAAAATAAATTTCTAAGCAAATGTGCCCAAGTAAAAAGCTGGTGTTATAATTCTAATATCTAATAAAATAGACTTCCAACCAAACATAATCAAAAGATATAAAGAAGGCATGTCATAATCATCAAAGGAAAAATCCATGAAGATGACATCTTACATATGTAAAAGAAACATTACAAAAGCTTAAATCATACATTGAACCCTATGCATTAATAGCAGAAGCTTCAATATTCCACTCTCGCTAATGGACAGGTCATGCAAACAGGAGGAATGGATACAGAAATTGTGGTACTTTTACACAATGGAATACTACTCAGCAATTAAAAACAAGGAAATCATGAAATTTGTAGCAAATGGTGGAATCTAGAAAAGATCATCCTGAGTGAGGTATCCCAGAAGGAGAAAGACACACATGGTATATACTCACTTATAAGTGGATACTAGACCTATAAGAAAGGATAAACATACTAAAATCTATACACCAAAGAAGCTAAACAAGAAGGAGGACCCAGGGTAAAATGATCAATCCTCACTTAGAAAGACAAATGGGATGGACATTGGATGCAGGAGAAAACAAGAACCAGTACAGGAGGCTACCACAGAGGGCCTCTGAAAGACTCTACCTAGCAGTGTGTCAAAGCAGATGCTGAGACTCATAACCAAACCTTGGGCAGAGTGCAGGGAATCATATGAAAAAAAGGGGAGTTAGTAAGACCTGGAGAGCACAGGAGCTCCACAAGGACCAAATATATCTGGGCACAGGTGATTTTTCTGAGACTGATTCTTCAACCAAGGACCATGGATGGATATAACCTAGAACCCCTGTTCAGATGTAGCCCATGGCAGCTCAGTATCCAAGTCTGTGTCCTAATAATGGGAACAGGGACTGTCTCTGACATGAGCTCAGTGGCCACCTCTTTGACTCCCCTCCCTGAGCGAGGAGCAGCCTTGCTAGGCCACAAAGGAGGACATTGCAGCCAGTCCTGATGGAACCTGATAAGCGAGGGTCAGATGTAAGGGGAGGAGGACCTCCCCTATCAGTGGACTTAGAGAGGGTCAGGGAGGAGAAGAGGAAGGAAGGGTGGGATTGGGAGTGAATGAGGGAGGGGGCTACAGCAGGGATACAAAGTAAATAAATTGTAATTAATATAAAAAAATAAAAATCTAATTAAAAAAAACTAAAAGAGAAATTATGGAGGCAACATACATTATGTCTCAAATAGACCTAACCAATATCTACAAAACATTTCACCCAATCACAAAAGAATATACTTTCTTTTTATTGCCTCATGGAACTTCTCCCCAAATTGACCACATACTTGATCATAAAGCAAGTCTCCACACATACAAGAAAATAGAAATAACACCCCTTGTATCCTGTCAGACTACCATGGACTAAAGCTGGATTACAACAGCAACAGAAACAGCAGAAAGCCTACAAATTCATGGAAACTGAGCAACTCTCTACTAAATGACTACTGGGTCAAGACAGAAATAAAGATGTTAAAAAACCCAGCTGCTAAGGTTGCAGCCCAACATGACCACAAAGCCCTGTGCTCCTCACAAAATAGAGGACTCCCTTTGTCAGTGGGGTTCCCTCTTCTCTGCCTAGGGAGCACAGACCCCCATATCCTTTACCTGAGGAATGTCAAGTAGTCCTTGGGAAAACTGCAAGTTCAACTACCTTTCTCCAGGTAAGAATCTGTTCAGCAGGGCCCTTTGATTCATGGAATGCCTCTCCATGCAAATGAGAGTAACTTAAGATCCCAGCCAATGATGGATACTCCGCTGGAAATCCCTACCCACACTCTAAAATCTATATAACCCTTTTCACCTGAATAAAGTTGAACCGCCTTGCTGAAGGTGATCCCAGAAGTCAATCTGTCTTCCTTGTGAATGTCTGAACCTCGCCCCCTACCTCTGCACCTCTTACCATAGTGGACTGTTAGTCAACAGTTCCTGAGAAAAGCAGAGATCCACAGAAAGAAATGAAGACTTCCTAGAATTCAATGTAAATGAAGGCACAATATACCCAAGCTTATGGGGCACAATGAAAGCAGTGATGAAAGGAAAGTTCACAGAACTAAATGCCTTCATAAAGAAATTTAGAGAGATCTCATACTAGTGACTTAACAGCACACCTAGAGCTAGAACAAAAACAAGCAAATGCACCAAAGAGGGGTAGACATCGGGAAATAATCAAACTAAGGGATGAAATCAACAAAACTGAAAAACAGAACAATACGAAGAATCAATAGAACAAAGAGTTGTTTTGTTGGGAAAACAATACGACAGACAAACCCTGCTAGGGAGGTAGTCCCAGCAGCCAGACAAGTTCCAGCAGAGGAGATAAGGATCTGGTGGAGGGGAGTAATGGATGAATGAGTCAGAGAAACTGGCTGGCAGAATCTTCCATCTCTGACTGACTAGCAATCAGGATGTTTCTTTACTTATACAGATTCCACAAAAAAAAAAAAAAAAAGACAAAGTTATGGCTTCAAACGAAATACAGAGCATATCATTTGTCCCTGGACAAGTGTTACAAGAACAGGGAGAATAGGTATTATCAATCTCAAATTATTTTAGACTATGTGAGCATTATGACATGTGACATTTCATTCATGCCCAGCCCAGGGTTTTTCTTCTCTCTTTTGGCCCTCTGTTCCGCCTACACACTTTTTCCAGATCAGGTCTCCACCCTCATTTCTCTCCTACTTTGTTCCCTCTCTTCAACCACTTCCGTGGTCGGTTCCATTTCCCCTTCTGAGTGAGATTTAAGCATGGTTGAGGGAGGTGCCTCGTTGTTGCAACTTGATTTTTGCTGTTTTGTTGCCATCCCTGGAGGGTCTACCTTTTTCTGAAGGAAAACTGAGTAGGCGTGTATGGGAATGGAGGAAGTGAAATCTTTTTGAAATATGAGAAAACCTTTTAAGAATGCTGAAGATAGCCAATGTCCTTATCCTATAAAAGTAGCATAAAAGAAAAAAATGTTGTAAATTATGTTTAATTTCAATAAAATATCAACAATACACATTTTTAATAACTTATCTATATGTCACTGTTTATGCTAAAGAAAATGAACCCAATAATTTGACTGCTGAGCTTTAATTTCAAGCTTTTGAAACTTTTACTATAAAAATAAATAATTCATCTGTTTATAAATTCATCTATAGCTGTTTATGTTATAGAGAGGCAGATATTCAGAAATAGACACACAGAAAGCACACATAGGGAGGAGTTGCAAAGAACACAGGCCTCTTAGCGGGTTTCAGCATCCTCAGGACTCCAGACTCTGAATAAGTAATTGGTTGTTATCCTGCTATCTCAGCTGAGTCCAGGAAGAGTTAAATTTCTGAAAACTTAAATGTTTGACTATATTATTTAGTTAAAAATCTAAAATCCATAGAATAGAAGTATTTCAAGGGTATGGATACATGAGCATCTATAAGCATGGCACTTTCTCTCTCTTTCTCTCACACACAAACACTCCCACGTGCACAAGCACACAGTTATCAGTGGATGAGGAAGCATAGGGGTTGAAAATATTAGAAACTGATAACCACAGAGACATAGTAGCACAAGATTATGACAATTTTGTTTATTATTTAAATTGTTTAGAATCTAGTATCAGAGAATAAATAATTAATAAAATCATAGATTCTGAAATGAATCTATGTTTGATGATTTCTTAGATTCAGTTTTCACCAAGACTTTCCCAGAGGCCCTGATGAAAAGAAAAAGAAAACGTTGGTTCTGGGTCCTTTTCACGAAGCAGTCTTGGTGAAGTTCAGTCTGGGTCTGGGCTCTGACCTTCAAAGTAGCTAAATAACCCATATTTCTCCCCCTTTGGGAATGAGGTTATCAGTCTTAAGTCAGCTGTGTCTGGGATGGGCTTAATTCTCTTTGCTAACACTGATTTAGCTCTCTGCTGACTTTGGCCCACTATTCCCATACAAATAATGTATAAGATGCTTTACTGGTTTGACATATGTCATTAGCTTATGCAAGATTTCCTGGTCCCAGTTTTCTCTCTTATTTATTTCTCATCTCTAGCCCTCCTCCTCAACACCTCCCAGTAGGGTCCCTTATTCCTATGGGTTTGAGTCACAACACATGAATGAATGTATTGTAACAACACTGCAGTATCAATTTCAGTGGGGCACAAAAGATCAGTTACTAAGAAATACTGTATTCTCAACTATAGAGAATATCAACGATACTGAGTTTTTAGTTCTAGTTTTAAATTTACTTTGCTGAATGCCATTCTTTGTTCACATCGAAGCCTTGCCAAAAGTAATATTTTATCTATTTCCTAGTCCTTGATATGGCCATGGTCCAACTCTGCTACCTGATGTAATACTATTGAAGGGCTCTTTCAGCTGCCATTTGTTCTTCTGACTTAAACTGAGATTGCACCATAGTTAAAATTTCTTGTCTTCCAAATTCATTTCCATTCTCATCTCCATGTTGTGCTTTCCTAGTGTATTCTGCAACAAATTTATTGTCTGCTAATTTTCATCTCTGGTTCTTTTCTTTGCAAAACTACCTGATGCATTATGAGTTTTCAGCAGAATGTAAGATCTAATAGACTATGCTACATTTACAGTGCAGTAAAATTTGAAGATTTAAAAGCAATATCATGTTACCCAAACTACTTTCTCACATTCAGTTCTCTTAGGCATAAATCATTAGTATCGCATATCCAGATATTTGGATATTATTTTCACAATACCTAAGAAAAGGTCACTACTAGTGCTTAATGTGATAATTATTCTTAAATAATTCATCCCCTTTAAGGTCCCACATGTCCTCAACTTTTATCAAGGGAACTTCTTTGGGCAACACAGAGAGACCTCCACAGAAATACTCAACATATCAAAGTGTAGAGCTGTGGAGCCTAGTCCGAATGCATGTTGTACAGTTTTATGCCAACTCAACACAAGCTAAAGTCATCTGAAAAGGGTAACCACAATTAAAAAAATGCATTCAGAAGATAGGGCTGTAGTCCAGCCTGTAAGGTATTTTTTAAGTTAGTGATTGGTTTGGGAGGGCCAAGCCCATTGTGGCAGTTCCATGCCTGAGCTGGTGGTCCTTGGTTCTGTAATAAAGCAGGCTGAGCAAGTCAGTAACCAGTAGCCCTCCATGGCCTCTGCATCAGCTCCTGTTTCCAGGCTGCTGTCATGCTTGAGTTACTTGATCAAAAATGTAAAAGCATATCCAAATAAACTCTCTTGTTTCCCTCAAGTTATTTTGGGTCATGGTGTTTCACAGCAGCAAGCATAACCCTAACTAGTTCATATGTATCTACAAAACATTACCATAACATGTGGTCAGGGAACATTGCAGAAAGGAAAGGGTAGGGCAGAAAGATTTCAAGAGCCACAGAATCAGGGATTTTGCTGTAATATCAGAAGCTATCCTCATAAAGTCTCACAAACATTACTATCAAAATGTGAGCTAAAAAAAGATGACACCAATGAACATAACAAACTGAATAGGCAAAAGCTACAAGTTCTCAACTTATACAAAGAACTATAGGCAACTGAGGAACACTGGGAGAGGGAAAGAGGTTATTTTCCCCAACAGAGAACACAGTAAATGGTTGTTCAATGCCAAACCATCATTCCTGAAAACATATATACAAGTAATATTAGACAGACTCAGCACATGTATGTACATACAAATAAATTGATGCATGCAATAATAATTAGTAAAAATAGAAACCATGAATTTGAAGGAGAGTAGGAAGAGTATGAGGTGGTGGAGGGAAGAAAAGAAGAGGAGAAATGTTTTAATTAAATCATAATCTTGATAATTAAAGGAGTGGAACACACTAGCTAAATAAAAATTAGTAAACATGACAAAATGATCCCACATCAAAACAAGCAAACAAATAAAGAAGCAACAACAACAACAAAAAACAAAACCCCAAAACAACTACAAAAACCAAGGACTATCTGGTTAATAAAGTATTACTTATTATGCATTGCTAAATTTCAATAAACATTTTACAGTTGCAATGTTTGATAGTTGTTTTCTGTAAGATAATATGTAATATGAATCATTTAACCAGTGTATTCTTTACTGTGGGTGAATTTTTAAATGACCAAAACTCGAGTATAAGTCATGTACTTTATAAACAGTATTTTGAGTTTAAGATAATCCCAGGGAATTTGGAACCCATGTAAGTGAAACTTGAAACCTCAAATATGTCAGGAAAAAATCTTACAAAAGCTTTCTGAAGGCAGATATGCCTAAACATCTTCCAGCAGGTTTTCATGAGCTCATTTCATGTGGCCCATGTTTGCTTCCAGTGTTTGTGCTTCAAGGTTCATCCCCAATGCTGTCCTATACATTTTAACCCATTTATAAAGAAAAAATTGCCTTGGGAATATTTGAAATCATACAAATGCCAGGGAAACACTTGAAAATGTGATTCAGCTTCTCTGGAAGCCAAGCAGCAACTTTACACTCCTCTGATGTAAGGATTTACAAATGACCCTCATGGGCAGCCATGGTGGAAAAACATGAGCAGAAAAGAAATTTTAATTTTGTGACTAATGTGCTAGAACACAAAAACCTCAGATCGCTGCAGAAGTCAAAATGCTTTTCATGGTGTGTCTGTAAATCTATACACAGCCTCTCATGTAGCTAAGGGCCCTCCGTCTGCAGAAGAAACAATTACTGTGTTTTATTGACCCACACAATAGTTCCTACTTTCAAAGAGGACAGATTGTTATTTTATTTTGAAATCTTTATCTCTATTTTTAATGCTATCATAGTGATAGTAAAAGTTCTGCCTTTGTGTCTTTCCTCAACATTTGGAAGAAAATCTGCTTTGGGGGAAGCTCTGATGGTCTTTAATTCTAAGCAACCAGTCATAAATTAATGATTTGTGACCTTCAAAAAATTGATTCTTATTTAGATTATAGATTCGGTGTCTGAAACACAGTCTCTCTGAAGCGGTGCTCAGTGCACTGCCTATGGTGGATTTTCAAATATTTCATCATTTGAATACTTTCTCTAGCCTGTACCATTCTCATCATTGACCTCTAATAAATTTCAAAGAAAACAGCTCCCTGGAATTGCCATAAAAAAGCACTCATCTCCTTGGGAATGGTTTTTAAGTCAATAAGAGATACAGTTGTTAAATTTTCTTTTTGTCGCATGACCTACCTTTTTTTAATGTTTCTGGTTTGCTCTCACTTTCACCTGATCCTAGTGAGTCAGGGCACTCTCTTGTTCATTTAAATCCAGTCTTTCTAGCTATTCCTTTCTCAACTATTAAAACTGTGGAAGCAAGCAACTGCGGTATACTCAAGATCTGCAATCCTCTAAGGAAACTAATTTGTTTAAAAGTTGGGTGAGCTCTAATAATGGCAGGTTTTCATTTTCAACTAACTATAAGGAAGAATTATCACTGATAAAAAAAATCAAATAAGAATTGAAAACCTGGACACTGAAATACCAGCTGTAATTGCAGTGTTAACTTTTTGATCATATTTTTCATTTCCAGTAATAGACTCAATAATCTATGAGAAAATTTCAGGAAAAAAGATGAGTTGACCAGTACATGCAACTAGTAGCAGCAGTAATGCCTGTGTATGCATTCTAATCAACACTGCATGTGGATAAAATAAATACCATTATTCATAAATTCTACACAATCCATGGCAAGTTAGATAACACAAAAGTGTCTAGAAATTCTAGATACATTATAGTAATTTTATTTAAAATATAAAATGGAGCTTAAGTATTAATATTAATACAGTCCCAGGGACAAAAATGTGGGAACAAAGAAGATTAGTAAGATTTCACTTGTCAGGGAAGGGCAATGTAAATTGTTTGAAGGTAATATAAGTAATAGAAAGCAAATTGAAGCCTGGGCACAAAAATGTGATGCTTACGTTTGTCTTAAATTTGGGGAGATAATCATTTCTCCAGAAATTTCAACTTGCTGTTTTTTTTTTTTTTTTTTTTTATCTGTGTCATACTTAGATGTACATTTATATTGCTGCACGGGCTGAGAAATGCACATCAAAATCTATTAAAGTTCTGCAGTTAATTATAGCCCCAAGCTCCTGGAATAGCTAAAAAAAAATGTTCACTCTAGGGACATTATTCAAGATTTTTCCTTGTGTTCCCACAGACAACATTTGAAAAATACTCACAGTCAAACACTGCAAAACACAAGTGAAAAACAAAGACCTCTAACAAGAAATACAGACACGGTGTTATAACTCTGAGTAGGAAGTAGGAACACACACACAAGCACACATACATACACACACACACACCCACACACACATGCACACATGCACACACACACACACACACACACACACACACACACACACACACACTTCTGCACCACCACCACGGAAAAGTTGGGATTCCAAAAAAAATCGTTAATAAAATATTAAATTTCTCAAATAATGGAATCTTGAACAGTTGTTCTGTTGTTTTCTTTTCTTCTCTCTCTCTCTCTCTCTCTCTCTCTCTCTCTCTCTCTCTCTTTCTTTTCCTCTCTCTCACTCTCTTTCTCTTAGACACAGGGAGAAATTTGAATTTATTTTTCTATATGTTTCATTCCAAAAGTATATTTTTTCAGTCAATATATTCTGATTATGGTTTGTCTTCCCCCAGCTCGAGAGATCCTCTCCAGTGTCGCTCTGACTGGAATTTACACCTTTTTGTTTTTCATTAAAAAAAACACATGCATATAAATAATAACATTTTATGGGACTCCTGAGTATGTATGTTTCTCTGATTCTTGTGCCCTCTCTTGGTGCTCTTTTCCTTGTGTTGGTTTGTTATGTCCAACTTTTGTGTGATGGTTTTTGTTTTATCTTATATTTTATTTTGTTGTTAAAAATGAAAAATAAAATGTAAATTTGAAGATGGGATTAGAACCCACCTTTAATTTAATCAACCAGTCAGAGGCTGGTTGATCTTGTGAGTTCACATCTAGCCTGATCTACATAGTGAATCCCAGGACAGCCAGAGCTACATAGTGACACCCTGTGTTAAAAACAAACAAGCAAAAAAATAAAAACATAAACAAAAACTCAAAAAGAAACAAAAAAGTAAATTTAATTTTGTGCTTTACAACAATTTCAAATTAAAAAAATTCAAAATATTTTGTGGGAAATGGTAATAAAATTGTGTACCCAATAAGGTACTGTGTTCCTTAAAAAAAATCTATTAAACCCTTCCATATACACAAGCCCACGCACACACATGGACACACCACAAAAGAACATTTTAAATAGCTTATACACCTAGTTATAAGATTTAATAAAGGCAAATTGCAGTTATTGAAGAAGAGAAAGTTGTACTGACATGATAATCAAGGGTTTTTGAAAACAAAAGCAAAAACCAACCAAACACACATAGAAACAAATCAGCCAAATGGGGTCCCAGTCCTGTAAGAGAGAAGTGTGCACAAGCTCTTGTCCCTAACCAAGAAGCTCCCATCCATCCTTAACCAACTGACATCCATATTAAAAAAAAATATAGTTTTCTCCAATGGAGTATCACAGTCTCTATAAACCATACTTCAGGGCAGGCCGCATTCCTAGCCGGAGACAGCTAACACAAAGGGAGCTCAACACTACTGTGTAGACTTCTTGCTTCGTACTGCTTTTTTTTTTGAGCTTTTTTCCCCGTACTGGTCTTTTACTGCTATACGATGGTTCCCCCCCCCTTTTTTGTTTGTTTTGTTTTGTTTATTTGTTTTTATTTTTTTGTGTGTGTATGTATGCATGTATATATGTATACATGTGCTTCTTCTGTTCACTCTTTTTTATTCTGTTTTTTTTTAATTGATGTTTATCTGATTACTACAGATAAAAAGAAAGAAAATGGGGCTGAGCGGGTGAGAAGAATCTGGGAAGAGTTGGAAGAAGGAATAATGTGATCAGAATATATTGTATGAATGTTTCTGTTTTTTTCAAAAATGAACAAAAGAATGAAGGAACATGCCTGTGATCCTCGGGTTCATGAGCACAAGTTTGTTCAGAGAGAGATATGTTTGTGTGAATAGTAAATATATGTTGGCTAAAGAGGAGAATGGGTGGACTTATGCTGCATGACCACATCTCATAATAAGAAGGACCTCAATATTATATATACATTTTAATCAATATTATATAATTCATAGATCTATATTATATATATACATTTGAATGATCTCAAGTAGATGCTCACACACACATCACTTCATATAACTATTAAAGAATATTATTCTAGAACTACAACTATCAACTGGGGTACATGTTTCAGGCTGAATTAAATATATAATGGAGCTAATTTCCTGTTAATTTGTTTTCTTTTTTCAGTCGCTACATTGAGCCTAAAACATACAATCTTTTACAAATGAGCACTATTAATCTTAAACGTTTGTTATGATGTATCAAATGTGTGTTACTAAGCAGTCTGCTTTCTAGAAACCAACCTAATAAACAAGAAAGAGCTGAGATGTGAAAGACCTCACCAAATCTGTAGGACTTTGTAATGAGGTCACTCATAGAAAAATAATATTCTTAATGAAAATCCAGTTGCTACCATCTGTTTGTATGTAACGACAGTCCATCTTCAGTCAAACCTTAGAGTTAATATTTCGCCATTGAAGGTATGCACACTTAAAACCATTCACTATATTAAACATACAATTTATGCAAACTAAGAACTGAATACTGGTATAAGCCACTGGCTCTCAACCTGTTCTCACAACACCCTTGGCAAACCTCTATCTCCAAAAATATTTACATTACAATTCATAACAAAAGCAAAATTACAGTTAAGAAATAGCAATGAAAATCGTTTTATGATTGAGGGGGAACACCACAACGTGAGGAACTGTTTCAAAGGTTTGCAGCATTAGGAAGCTTGAGAATCAGTGATATTGAGTTTTTAGTCAATCATTTTTAAGCCTAAAGGGTGTTCATTGTCCTATTTACAGCTGTTTACTCTAAGGTCTATTAGATAAAAATTTGTGCAAAGCAAGACAGCCCTTGTTGACAGGAGCCGTCTGCTTTATAAACAAAGGAGAATTTTGTTTTAAGATTTTACTTTTAAATTATAAACTTCCTTTCTCTTTGATTTTGAGAAGGCTTGCTCTAATCTCATAAATATCAGTCTAGGAAAAAGCGTGAACAAACAGACATGACTGTAATATTATGCTGATATCCTTCACTATTTATTAACCATAAGCAAGCTAATCAGTGTCAAATGGCAAGGCTCTTTAGTTTTACAGCTTTGCCAAATAGTGTGGGAAAAGGTGGTGTTTACACTTCCCTGCCAAGGACCAGAGGGGTGAATGCAACAAATAGACCACAGCTATCACAGAGAGTAAACCAGAATCAGTGGTGGGGTCTTTCCAATTGTTCTATCAAGTCATTTTTACTTAAAAAGAATCAGGAAATCCAGGCGAGGGCAGCTCTGGGACAAGCTGGAGACCCGCCTGAGTGGGTAATGGGGTGACTCTAGCTGAGACTCTGAGTAACAGTGGCCACCTCATAGTCAGAGAGAATCTTCAGTGGAGTTAAGGGGACACCAACTCACCCACAAAACTTTCAATCCAAAATTTACACTACCTACAACAAATGCAGGCATAAAAATAGAACAGAGAATGAGGGAATGACCAACAAGTGATTGCCCCAACCTGAGACTCACCCCTTCAGAGAAAGCCAACCCCTGTCACTATTAAGAGAAATCTGCTATGCGTGGTTAGCATAGCTGTCCTTTGAGAGGCACCACTCAGCAGCAGATACAAACATATACTGAGACCCACAATTGAACATTAGATGGGGCTTTAAGAGTCTTGTGGAAGAGTCCTGGGAAGAGTAGAAGGTCATGGAGAGGACAAGAACTCCAGAAGAAGAGCAAGAGAATCAACCTAGGCCCATGGGGCCATATGGAGACTGAAGCATCAACTAAACAACAGACATGGACTGAACCTAGGCCTACAACACATATGTAACTGATGGGCAGCTGGGTATTCACATGGGTTCCCTGGCAAGTAGAACAGGGTCTGTCTCTAACATGGACTCTGTTTCCTGTTTTTAAATCACTTGCCCCTAGCTGTGTTGCCACGTCTGACTTCAGAAGAAGAGAATGTGCTTAGTCCCGATGTGACTGCATGTGCTGGAGTGGGTTGGGGTGGGTGTCCCCTTCTCTGAAGAGAAGAGGAGAGGTTAAAAAAGGAAAGAGGATGAGACCAGGAAGAGAGGAGGGATGAGGATGCTATCTGGATGTAAAGTGAATAAATAAATTAATTTAATGTAAAAAAAGTGCTCCGTAGAGAAGAAATTTGATAGTGAAATGATGTCTTTAATCCAAATGACAGGGCAGAAATGATTTGGAAAGAAGGATTAGGAAATAATCTGACTTGGTACAAGGGGTAGTGAAAGGGCACAAATTGGGTAATGATCCACAGCCATAGAATTATGGTCAGAAAAGTGAAACGCTTAGGTATCACAGGGATTCAAAAGGTTTGGGTCTTATACAAATTTGTGACAGTGACCAGGACATTTAAATGATTCATGCGAGTGTCCGGGTCTGACCGTAGATTAACCAATGGTTTTAAAAATGTGACTCCAGGGCCGGCAAGAAAGTATCATGGATAAAGGGTACTTCTAGCCAAGCCTGCCACCTGAGTTTACTTTCTCAGATCCACATGGTGAAGAAGTGAATTGGCTGGATTTACACAATTCTTGCAAGTAGCAGGTGCTAGAGTATTAATTAAACACATATGTAGATGATTATCCATTCACCGTTCTTCGATAAATTAAGTTTCTGCTTCAATTAATTTTCAATTGAAAAATACACATAAAATAGATTTATCATTTTTAAAAGGATTAAAGATTATTCATGACATAAAATTATCAGATATATAGTCACAGTTAAGAATTGCGGTAAATTTTTTCCAAGCAGTTTTTGTATGTGCACACTTATGTATCAATATAGGTATAAATGTGAATACATAATGAGACTAGAAATAAGATAATTAAATAGACAAAATGTTTAAAAGGGAGAAAAAAAGAGGCATTAATTATTAGAAATGTCTTGCAGAGGGGACAGGGAGACATCTCAGTCATTAAAGTAAATGCTATGCAATTATCAGGACCAGTGTTCACACCCTTTGATAGTCTGCATAGCAGAGGCTTTCAGAGGCCCTCTGTGGCAGGTTCTTAACTTGTTTCCTGTTTTCTTTTCTTCTTCTGATGTCCATCCTCTTTGCCTTTCAGGATGGGGATTGAGCATTTTAGTCAGGGTCCTCTCTCTTGATTAGTTTCTTTAGATGTACAGATTTTAGTAGGTTTATCCTATACTATATGTCTATATGAGTGAGTATATACTGTGTGTGTCTTTCTGCTTCTGGGACAGCTCACTCAGGATGATCCTTTCCAGGTCCCACCATTTCCCTGCAAATTTCATTATTTTCTTATTTTTCATTGCAGAGTAATACTCCATTGTGTAGATGTATCACAATTTCTGCATCCATTCTTCACTTGGGGGGCATCTGGGTTGTTTCCAGCTTCTGGCTATTACAAACAGAGCTGCTACAAACATGGTTGAGCAAATGTCCTTATTATGTACTTGAGCCCCTTTTGGATATATGCCTAGGAGTGGTATGGCTGGATCTTGAGTAAGCACTATTCCTAGTTGTCTGAGAAAGCGCCAGATTGATTTCCAGAGTGGTTGTACAAGTTTACATTCCCACTAGCAGTGGAGGAGGGTTCTCCTTTTTCCACAACCTCTCCAGCATGTGTTGTCACTTGAGGTTTTGATCTTGGCCATTCTCATGGGTGTAAGGTGAAATCTCAGGGTTGTTGTCATTTGCATTTCCCTAATGGCTAATGAGGTTGAGCATTTCTTTAGGTGTTTCTATGCCATTTGACATTCCTCTACAGAGAGTTCTCTGTTTAGCCCTGTTCCCCATTTTTTAATTGGATTACTTGGTTTGCTGCTTTTCAGCTTCTTTAGTTCTTTATATATACTGGATATTAGCCCTCTATCAGATAAAGGGTTGGTGAAGATTCTTTCCCAATCTGTAGGCATTCATTTTGTTTTGATGATGGTATCCTTTGCTTTACAGAAGCTTTTCAGTTTCATGAGGTCTGATTCATTGATTGTTCTCTTAAAGCCTGTGCTGTTGGAGTTCTGTTCAGGAAGTTGTCTCCTATGCCAATGAGTTCTAGGCTGTTCCCCACTTTTTCTTCTAACAGATTTAGCATATCTGGTTTTATGTTGAGGTCTTTGATCCCCTTGGACTTTAGTTTTGTGCAGGGTGATAAGTATGGATCTATTTGCATTTTTCTACATGTAGATATCCAGTTAGACCAGCACCATTTGTTGAAGATGCTATCATTTTTCCATTGTATGGTTTTGGCATCTTTGTCAAAGATCAGGTGTCCATAAGTGTGTGGGTTTATTTCTGGGTCTTCTGTTCAGTTCCATTGATCCACCATTCTGTTTCTATGCCAGTACCGTGCAGTTTTGATAACTGTTACTCTATAGTACAGCTTAAGATCAGGGATGGAGATATCTCCAGAAGATCTTTTATTGTTTTGTAGAGGATTGTTTTAGCAGTTCTGGGTTTTTTGTTATTCCATACGAAGTTGAAATTTTTTCTTTCCAGGTCTGAGCTCTTTCAACTAACTGAACAGGCTCAACTAATTGTTTTTCTATTTGCTTGGCAGTCAATTGATTTAAAATATAACTGGAAAGAAACTATTTTCATGCACCTATAAACTAAATTGTTGTAACTCTAATGACAAGAAGCACTGCAGGGCTGACAAGCCAATGAAGACTAAATTAAGCAGCATTCTAAGCTCTTTTGTCGGAGATAGAGTAATTGCATATTTGCAGAATTTTTTGTTTGAAATACCAACTCTCTAAGGGGAAAGGAATCTTACAGTCTCTTTTGACATTAAACAATGGCTTTAAACAGGAAATTATTAAGGCCACAAGAGCCTTTAGCACAGCTGTTAGGAGACGCATTGCAATGCCAAATTAATTTATCTTATGTTTGAATTTTTGCCATCTATATTTGTAATAATTTATTTTTTTAAAAAATGACTGAATAACTCTCGTAACTGATCAAAAACATGAACAAAATTATTTAATTCCCAGTACTTTAAATGTCACACCTTGTGCAATGGCTCAGCTGGTAAAGAAAACTACCATCAAGCTAGAGGACCTGAGTTCCTTCTGCTGGCAGAAGGAGAAAATCTACTTCTTCAGGTTGTTCTGGATTTCCACATATGTACCATGGTATCTGTATGTCCCCCCAAATAAATAAGTCCAATAAAAGTTAATTAAAATAACATGTGAAAGAAGGAAACTTTTTCAAAATGAAATAGCATATTACTAAAATTGTCATTAATGATAATGAAAGCAATTAACTATATTAATCAAAATTTCTCTGGACTTGGTACTATTTACCTCATTTTTTGTTGGAAATGAAAGTCACTGTGTTCCGAAATATGTGCATTCTTGTAACGACGAAACTATAAGACAAATCTGTTTTAAAGCCTTTATGGTAGTGTTATTTCTTTTCTGGCTTCTTTACCTTTTTTTTTTTTTTAACTCTCTATAAGAAAGCACAAGTTAAAGATATCTCAAATGTTATTGTATACTCTAAGATGTGGTTACCGGTCTTTCCCCTCTGCTCTCCCAGTTCCAATTCCCCAGTTTCACTCCAGGCTCTGCAACAGAATACCTGTGGCAACCTTCCCTGACCCCTGTTTCCATACCCTGTGGATCCTACAGATACTCACCTGCCAAGGTCTCCACCCACAGCTCCAGCAGGCACCCCTTTCTAAATCAAGGGCTGCTCCTGCAAGAGCAAAAAGCAGCCCAATGCAGATCCACACCGTTACTTCTGCTCCCTTTCTGCTCTGAACCTATCCCCAATGGATCGCCAAAAATCTTCTCCCCTCTCCTTTCTTCCCCCAACTCAGCTCATCATTCTAGCCTCTAACATTAGCAGACTTTACCTGTGAGCACCCCTGCTGAGCAGGCCAGACAAACAGAGAAGCTACCTCCCTCCTCTCCCCCAAATCCAAAGCTCTTTTCTCATTCTCACCTTGCAACAGAGTATCTGGGGTAGCCTTCCTTTCTCCTGTGCTTACATCCCTATGAATCCTGCAGTTCTCCTCCTAACCGCCCTCTCCCCCACCTTGTGTCCTTGTCCCCAACTGCAGCAGGCAATCCCAGCTAAACTACAGACCACACCATCCAAGAAAACAGGCAGGCTGTAAATCGTCCTCTCTCCTTCTGTTTCTCTAGATCCATGTCCCCCTCTCCTGCCTCACACCCAGCACTATCACAGACCTCTGAGGTGACTCTTCTTCATTGTCTTCTCCCCCATTTTAAGGAGGCAAAATAAGCAGCTCCTGGTTGAACACGCTGTTCTCTTCCCTCCTGTGAAACCCTTTAGAAATTTAGCCCATCCCTAATCCTAAGGGTCAGCTCCCAACACCCCCAAACACACTTTACTTGGAAGTTCCAGTGCTAAAAAATATCGGGACCAAATAAAATTTTCTAATACAAGGCAAGGCATCGGTGTCATACTTTCTGAAAATCCAGAGAGGGAAGAGAAACCATGGAACAAAATACTCAACAAAATCAAACTCAGAAATCAGTACCTGGACCTATAGTCATACCAAACTAATATGCCTAGATGCCAGCATAAGAACACAGTAACAGTTAGGGTCATTTGTCTCCACCAGATCCCAGCTATCCTGCTATCCTACCACAGCAAGCCCTGAATATCCACCATAGCTGAAGTACAAGCTGGAAAACAAGCAAGCAAGCAAGCAAGCAAACAAACAAACAAACAAACAAAAAACCAACCAAACAAACAAAAAAACATAAATTCTCTTATTTGAAGATGATAGTGGTCCTTAAAGAGGACACTAATAAATAAAACAGAAATAGAAAAACACAAACAATGGAAAGAAATGAATAAATCTGTTCAAGACCTGAAAATGGAAACAGAATCAATAGAGAAAGGCCAAACTTAGGAAATTGTGGAAATGAAAAAGTAAGGAATTCCTGCAGGCTCTCTGATCATCATCTCCGCCCAACCCCACCCCCACCCACCCCACCCAGCCATGGCCACGGGGTGCAGCCCTTCCAGGACCTCAGAAAAAGACAATGCAGCCTTTCCTGATGAGACCTGATAGGCCAGGGTCAGATAGAGGGGGAGGAGGACCTCCCCTATCAGTAGATTGGGGGAGGGGCATAGGGGAGCAGAGGGAGGGAGGATAGGATTGGGAGGGCATGAGGGCAGGGGGCCACAGCCAGGATACAAATTGAATAAATTGTTATTAATAATAGTAATAATAATAATAAAGTTGGAATCCCTACAGGAACTGCAACGACAAGCTTCACCAAGAGAATACAAGAGAAGTAGAAGAGAATCTCAGGCACTGAAGATGCAATTGAAGAAATGGATACATCAGTTAAAGAAAACCTTAAGTGAGGGGAACAAGGACTATTTCTAACAGGAACTCAATGAAGATACCTGATAAAACAGGATCAGATGAATGGGGGGGACGTCCCCCCCTATCAGTGGACTTGGAAAGGGGCACAGTGGTGATGAGGGAGGGAGGGAGGGACTGGGAGGGAATGAGGGTTCGGGGCACGGCTGGGATACAGAATT
>REGO01000269.1:377972-398178 GCA_010120015.1 Rhombomys opimus | reverse complement strand
AAAACCTTAAATCAAAAAACATCCTGACACAGTCAGGAAACCTGGGAGCCATGATTATATATTACACCTTTCAGCTTAGTATTTTTATGGGACTCTTGAGTGTGGGAACGAGTGGGTCTCTGATTATTTTTGCCTGCTCTTGGAACTCTTTCCCATCGGTTGGTTTGCTCTGTCCACTCCAGACTGAGGCTTTTCATTTTATCTTACTGTACTCTCTTTTGTCATGTTTTGTTGTTATTTCTTGAAATTCTGTTCTGTTCTCTCCTAAAGAGAGACAGAAAGAGAGTGGATCTGGAGTGGAGGAGGAGCTATGAGGAATAGAGAAAGGAAAACTATAATCAGGATATGTTGTATGAGAAAGTAATCTACGTTCAATAAAAGAAAAATGTGAAAATAATAATAAAAAAGAAATGGTTACTGAATGTGTGATTAAAAGCAAAAGTGTGTAAAAACTGGAGCCGAGTACATAAACTTCTAAAAGATGAGACAAAAAGTTATCAGTGATGAAGGAAACAAATACAAATGAGAAGACGGATGACTGTTTCTAGAATTTTAAATACATAGTTGAAAGAAAACATAACTTGGCTTGGGATAATGGTAGATATTAGTAATCTCAGCATTCTAGAGACTGAAGCAGGGGGATTGTGTGTTTTTGGTTATCATGTGCCAGCATGATCACGAGTTTTTGGCTAGCATGGGACACATAGAAATGTTAAAGAGGATTCTAAACTATGTTTGCAGAGTCTATCTCAAAAGAATCAAACAACAAAAAGATAATTCCACTCTTATTAATAACTAATTTTTATATACACAGTATTTTGATAGATATTACACTGAAGAATTCACATTTATTCTTTGTATAAATACTATTTTTGTCATTTTTCTTGACATCGCTATGCACAAATGTAAAAGATGCCTCATCAAGAGTTGTGTTATTTGTATGACAGGATCCGGTGTAATCAATGTGTGTTGCTTTAGCAGAAGGTTGATTTCTCTTTATAGAGAATTCTACCACATTGTAGTAAAAAAATAAATAAATAAAAATAAAAAAAAAATAAAAGAAAACTTTGATTAACTAGTACTTACCAGTTGCAAGCATTGTCCTTTTCTTATTGCTCATTTGGAAACTCCAGTAATGTAAAATATTCACGTACTTATACTTAATAATGTCCAACACTGTCATGTTTCTGCATTTACTATTATAAACTCAACCATATTACATACTTTTATTTTGTACATTGTAGGTTACTTTGCTATTGATTGCCTTTGTGCTACTGTGAAGAAATTATTTGAAGAAAATGACTTGTGGTGGTTGTTTTGCTTGACTTCTTTATGAAATTTTCCGTCTGCTATGATGGGAAAGCCATAGTGGACAGAAGGAGCTTGGGATAGAAGATTACATGGTAGTAGACAGGATGGAGAACATGCAGCTGCTGTTTATTTGATACTGATTTCCAGTCTGGTTGAAAAATGTATAGCTGAATAATTTTGTGAAAACTGTCTGAATGAGCTATTTCATGTAATGCTTTCTGTAAGAGATTTTGATTTTTAGTTGGATCAATGAATGGATGAAAACACAAAGTGGAAGAGAGGGGCATTCTATCCATGTCTCCTGCATCCCATGAGACCTTCATGAGGTACATTCTGATACACTGTGTAGGGGAAAGAAGTAAAGTCTCAGAGCCTATGACAGTTACCAGTGAGGCTGGGTAGCTAGCAAACATTCATTGTCAATGCTGTGACCAGAGTAAAGAATGACAAAAGTAGACTAGGGTCAGAGGAAAGGGAAGGAGGACCTCCCCTATCAGTGAACTGGGGGAGCGACATAAAAGAAAAACAGGGGGGAAGGAGATACTGGGAAAGGATGAGGGAGGGGGCTGCAGCTGGGATACAAAGTGAATAAACTGAAATAAATAAATAAATAAATAAATAACAGTATCTTCAACAGAGAACAATAAGCCAGAGAAGAGCTAAAACAAAACAAAACAAGCTAACAAACAAACTAGAATGATAAAGGTGTTTGGTGACGTTTCATAAAAAACCTCCATGGTGACTACAAATAGAATAAGGATTTTGAGAGAAGAATGGAAGTTATTAAATGTAGCAGAAAACAAAAATCACAGAAGTTTTGTTGTGATGGAGTGCCTGAATGTGTTATCTTCATCAAACTCCTGACTGCAAGGTCCATAGATCCATGCAAAAGAGGAGGTGGAGCGAATTTAAGAGTCAATGGTAATGGATGACCTCAAAAAAATGTAATCAAGAAAACTGTTTCAGACTCAGAAGGGCTGATGCTCCTATGAAACTCACAGTGACTCTGGCAGAATGCCCAAGTTCTAACTGGCCTGGGTCCCAACACTGAAAAGGAGAAGTAGGCATAAACTCCCAGTCCTAACCAAGAAACTATCTGCAGTTTATATTTGCTGACAAGAAGATTAATTTTGTCTCACTGAGTACATTAAGCACATTTTAGGGTAGACTCCTTGCCCTGGAGAATTTGGTCAACACAAAATCAGCTCCATGGTATTTTTTAAATAGAGTTTTTATTTTATTTTTCTTTTTTGGAACTCTTTCTTTTTTTCTTTTATTCTTTTTTTTTTCTTGGTCGTTTGGTTTTGCTTTGGTTCCCTTTTTTTTGTGGAATGTGTGTGTGTGCTTTTTGTTTTATGTATCTTAAATATACAGAGAGAACATAAAGTTGGGTGGGTGGAGAGTTAGAGAATATTGGGGGAACTCGAGGAGGAGAAAACATGGTAAATATATTGTACGAAAAATTTTAATTCTATAAAAAATGTGAGAAAAAAACCCTTATGTTACCTGCAATTGGATGAGAAAAAGTACAGTTCATCTTACATGTTTAATAAGTATGAAGAATGGAGTTAAGGAAAGACAATTAAGAAATGAGAATGAGCAATATAGGATTTATGTTGCAGCCATTCACTAGACTGTGTCTTTAATATAGTATATTTATTGACTTCATATAGAGACCATAAATATATGTATGTCCTAACTTTTCTGAATTTGTTTCTTTATATAAAGGTAGTTTTAATAATATTTGTCTTTCTATAGAATTGTGAGATGAATTCATCAGGTATCAGAAATTACCTCTATATGTTAAAACACTATACATGCAGAAATAAAAGAAATGAGAACAATTTAGCATAGACAAGAAAGAATACATAGTATAAAAATACTATGTCTTGTTGGGGATTTAGCTCAGTGGTAGAGCGCTTGCCTAGCAAGTGCAAGGCCCTGGGTTCGGTCCTCAGCTCTGGAAAAAAAAAATACTATGTCTTCATCCTAAGGTATAATAATAATATCCAAATTTTGGATAATAAATTAAATGAATTTGTTTTGGATAAGAATAAATATAATACATATGTGAAATCATACACAGATATTTTGTTATCTACATAAAACTCTTTGTCATCACAAAATATGAGGACTACAAAATAAATATGGCTCTACTAATTTTCTATTCTCAAACCTTTTGCCATAATTTCAAGTGCTTCATTAATGGATGTGATTCCTTAATAGCAAAAAAAATTACATAAATTGATCTGGATCATAATATCTACAGTCAAATTAGCATGTACTATTAAATTCTATTAGATTGTTATGTAGGCCAATGCCTGAAAAATTAATCTAGTCATTTTCATCTAATAATAAAGTTGGATCCCTAAGGCTCAGTTGGTCACCATAGAGATTCAGATCATTATTAAGTACTTGATGATGCTAATTCTGTTGTGCTCTCCTAGTCATTTCATACCAGCACATCGAACACTTCACTGAATTAAATTAGCTATTCAGTCTTGTTTTACCTATCATTTTATGAAGTATGCTTTATAAATAATGCAGATGTATTACCCAAATTAGGGGCAAAGAAATCTTTGGTTCAAGTAGTAATATCCATGTTCTGGGCTTCTAGCATTCCTAAGGAGCATTTGTATCACTGATCTGTGGGTACCAAACATCAGAGTAAGAGTTGCTTATATCTGGAAGGAATGCGGTTTAATTTATCTGGTGCTGTTCAGGTAAGGATGTCAAGTAAAATTTAATGTATGTTTTTAATGTAAGTCTTCATAGCTGGCATTATGCCTTCTTTCATGGATAAAAACATATTTCTTCTTATGTGTTCATTATGAAAAAGAGCTGAGAAGGCTCATAATTCATTATTGACAAAATTGTGCCAGCCTTTGGATACGAATTTTGATAAAAGGGCCAAGTAATCACTTGAATTTCTATGAAATTGTGATGAAATATACAATATATTTCATTATTGGCAACCTGGGTTCTAAGGAATGGATCCTTTCAATAATGGGAGGCACTGCATTATTATAGAATCACGTGGCAATTTCAGTGTTTTCTTAGTGTCATAAGTTGACGTTATGGTTGAGGTAATCTAAGACTCAAGCTCAATTTTCGATTATTTCACTCTACTTCCTAAAGCTTGTACATGCCACACAATTATTTAACTCTTCTTGTTAAATGTAAAGCATAACAACAGTGCCAAACTTCATGAAGTTGCAAATACAATGGAAAATTAATTTCAGACAAAAGTGTCCAATTAACCTTTGGTTTCTTAGATCTGTGTGGTTTTAAATCCTTTGTTTTTACTGGATATTCATCAGTTTGTCTTTGAGCATTTTTATTAAAATCCATTTACAGCAGAACATGTTTTCTTCTTTCATGATCAAAAATTATGATCTAACTATATGATCCTTGTAAAATATACACATTAACAGAAAGAAACAATTTGATAATAATCACTAGTCTGCCTTATGAAAGAGATGTTTGATAAGTGATAAATATAATACTAGAAGAGCATAGATATAAGGCAGAATTTCAAATACTCTATACTATAAGTGCTAGAGTAAGAGAGAGGTTTAACTGAAATACAAATTAATATAGCACCTAGAGGAGAAATGTCTGTGAGAGTTTGTCTATATTGATTAGAAATGAATGCAGAAGAAATAATTATGACAGTTGAATCAAGTTATAGGATAGATAGGAGCAGAAATCAAGGTTCTAAGACTATATATAAATACCACGTAGGGAACATCACGAGCATTTTAATTGGACAATTTAATTAACATTTAAAATAACTATGATAGGTGTGATCATCAAAACATATTTTACTAATGAGAAAAATAAGACTAATAAATATCGTGCATTCTTGCCTGTGGGAGCAGATAGTTCTAAACAAGAGAAGTATTACAAGTTTTTAAAGTAGCTAAATTTAATTGCTTTTTCAGTTATGGCAACCAGACTCAGGGCTTTGTGATTGTTAGGCAATACTCTATCACTGAGCTAAAGACCCACGCTCAATAGAATAATTTTAAAAGGTAACCCTGTCTATATTTTAATACAAATGGATTTTGGGTTAATAAATCTCTTGAGATGTTTCTACATTGCTATTTTCAGATTGAAAGATTGAAGGAAATTTTCCCTAGATGGCTTTTACTCAATTTAGTTTCACCTAAGTTTAATTCTATTTTCAGACATACAGATGAGACATCTCCCTAGAATCTTTTCATTTCACTTTACACTTTTCTGATTACACAATGCCCGTTAAAGGCAGTGTTTCATTAACATTTAATTTTAATTCAAGGAATAATTGTGAATTTTGTTACTTCCCTAAAACCGACCATTTCCCAGCAAATATCATTACAGCCTTTCTTGAGAATATGCCATCCAGGTGCAAATTAAAAATAAACATTTTTTTCATTGTTATAGGTAAGAAAAGAACAGCAGATGATAGTTTTAAACTGTATGATAGATCAAGAAAAGATGATCAAGAGTCATGCTAACTATACGAAGATTATGTTTTTTTAACTTTCAGAAATAAAGAGTATATTATTTATTTTTTATATCAAGAAAGCAATGTTGTTAAAGTCTTCCCAATTTGGATACATTTGAGCTTCCTATTTTGTTGTTGTTTTTGGTCAGCAGTCTTGTTTAATTATGTGGAATAATGACATTTAGGAGAAAAATGGGTTCTTGATCAGCTCAGAAGTGAGATGATGTTTAAGGAAACTTAGGAAAGTAAGAGTAACTTCAATGATATAAATGGTAAATCACTACCTCTCAAAATTTCTTTGAAAACATATCCTTTCTTTTAATTGCTGGGTAGTATTCCATTGTGTATCATGAAATGTACAGGCAAATGGTGGGATCAGAAAAGATCATTCTGAGTGAGATATCCCAGTAGCAGAAAGACACACACGGTATATACTCACTTATAATTGGATACTAGATCTATAAGAGGATAAACATACTAAAATCTTTACACCTAAAGGAGATAAACAAGAAAGAGGACACAGGGTAAGACAATCAATCCTCACTTAGAAAGACAGATGGGATGGACATTGGAAGTAGGAGAGAACAAGAAACAGGACAGGAGCCTACCACAGAGGGCCCCTGAAAGACTCTACTTAGCAGTTTATCAAAGCAGATGCTAAGACTCATAACCAAACCTTGGGCAGAGTGCAGGGAATCATATGAAAGAAGGGGGAGTTAGTAAGACCTGGAGAGGACAGGAGCTCCACAAGGACCAAATATATCTGGGGACAGGGGTCTTTTCTGAGACTGATTCTCCAACCAAGGACCATGCATGGATATAAACTAGAACCCCTGTTCAGATGTAGCCCATGGCAGCTCAGTATCTAAGTGGGTACCCTAGTTAGGGGAACAAAGACTGTTTCTGACATGAACTCAATGGCTGGCTCTTTGATGCCCCCCCTCCAGGGAGGAGCAACCTTGCTAGGCCAGAGATAAAGACATTGCAGACATTCCTAAAGATACCTGATAAGCTAGGGTCAGATGGAAGAGGAGGAGGACCTCCCCTATCAGTGGACTTAGAGAGAGGCAGAGAAGAAATGAAGGAGGAAGGGTGGGGTTGGGAGGGAATGAGGAAGGGGGCTACAGCTGGGACACAAAGTACATAAACTGTAACTAAAAAAAAATAAAAATTTAATTAAAAATAAAAGACATTTTTTCAATATTATACTGTCAAATAACAGAAATGTTTATGACCCTTCAGTAGTTTGGATCAAGGGCTAAAAGTTATATAAAGAAGCACAAAATGCATTCTCCAGAAGAGAGAAAAAGTGTGTTAATTCAGGTTTTCACACTATTTTATTTTTTACATGGGAACACTCACAGCCAAAAAAAGCAATTCAGAGGATTCAAGGTTATATTGCAATTTAGATCCATTGGGTAAATGGTTATATTTAATAGAATCATAAGCTTTAATTCACTAATAACACATACGTATGTAATATATATACACATATATTAAAGTATAAACTCTACAAGAAAAATAAAGTGTAGAAAAGCTAGAAAGCATGAATGACCATTTCTACAAATGACCATGTGGTGATGGAACACCCTTCTGAGTTGATAAGAAATGACCCAGTAAACGCAATGAATCAGTTCATGTAATGTGGACAAAAGGGATTCAGGATGCAGTGAAAATCCTTGGGACATTTAGAGCATACTAGAGGAGAACATGAGGGCAACAGACCTACATACTACTCAACATATGAGGTCACGGATGGGTCAAGTATGGATCATGTTGGGGCTGGTAGTTTAGGGTGTGAACTTGGCTTTAGTTTTTAATATGACAGCCAGCCTTCCCAGCAGTTGGAATGGAGAAGTAAAATTGTCTAATTATCTCAATAATATCCTTTTGGGTTCTACTTGAAGAATTTTGAAATTCAGAGACCAGTTTGAAAGTTACTTATTAATTAAAGCAAGAATTTCATTGGTTTATATCAGAATAAACAGGGTGCTGTGGAAGGTGAAATCCCACCCAAAAACTGTATCCACTGTCCATGAACATGTAGCTCAGATATGCAAGTCATCTTCTGAGGTTCTTGGTCCAATGACATAGGATGCCATGTATAATTGTCACTATTTTAGTTTTAGTGCTGAGGATCTAACCTGCAGCCTTAGGCGTGTTAAGCAAGTACCTTGCGTCTGAGTTGCAGTTGATGTCTAACTAATTTATTGAGTGTGTAGAAAATTTAAAAAGACAAAAGCATTAAAAACACTTTAGGTATTCAAACTTACAAGTATTATTGACTAAGACAGGACAAAGTAGTAAAGAAAACTAATTGTAATTTCATAGGACTACTGAATATTATGGGGAATTTGTGGGTTGATCATGAATATATAAGTGAGTAACCTATTTCAAAGAAATGAGATCAAACAGAAAGGTTCAAAGAAGCATTCTAAATGTTGATTTCACTCATATTAAAAATCCCTGTGGCTCTGGAGAGATGGATTAGCAGTTATGTGAACTTTCTCTGCAATCATGAACACTAGTGTTTGGCTCCAAGTACCCAATGCACAGGCCAGGTTTCCCATATGTGCCTCTGTCTGCAGTCCTAACACCCACAAGGGTATTCCACACCCCCTTCTTGACTTCAAGTGACTGCACAGGCAGGCACACCCACATGTACCTGTGCAAACACACTCAAACAAGCACACAGAGAATAAAATACACACCAAAATAAATCAATAATCAATTCCAAAATCTATAATAAAGAGTGTGAAGCACATAGGAAGTAAATGCACCTTAAGTGAGTACCTGCAGAGCGGTAGATCGAGGGTACCTCTACTCTAGCAGCTAGACATATGAACCATCCCACCCACACACCAATTGTGGGCAACACAGCGATTCTTGAGACAGTGTTCTCAACATTGAAGTCCCTGTTCTGCGGGTTTAACGGTGGAGTGCAGGCAAACAACTCCAGGAGCCCAGACAGATCTGAATAGCAATGGCCTGTAGGCCACTGAGGTATTCAGGGAATCTATGCATGTACATTGCGCCCACGAACACTGCCAGCACCCACAACCCCTCGTGTCTGCACCACTCCCTGCCTCATATCGCAGGCATCTACACTCTCTAGCACCCTGTCCATCAAGGCATACTTCCATGGACATGCACTTGCATGCTCACCTACGTTAGTGCATCTGCACCTGCACCTGTGGACTTTCCTCCCTTAGGTACACCTGAAAAAACCAACACACACTCTCAAACCAGTAGACCTCACTCATCTTCCTGAAGAATACTTCAGACACCAGAGAAAGACAGAACCAGTCTGAACTACAGACCCCAGTAACAAACAGTGAAGTAACAAATAGATCAGCAGATGGCCAGAGGTAAGCATAAGAACACACCCAACAAAAAGCAGGACATCATGGTATCACCAGCAACCCCCAAAATTAATGGATACTTCAATTCATCGGAAACACAGGAAAATTATTTTAAAGCTATGCTTATCCAATAATTAAAAGCACATAAAGAGGAAACAAACAAATCTTTCAAAGAAATGGGCACACAAATTGATGCTAATAAAGAGGAATGAAGCAAAGCTCTTAAAGAAATACAGGCAAATATAGCTAAACAGAAGAGGTACGAGTAGAGACACAATTAGTGGCACATACAGAAGAAACAAAAAAAAGAGAGAGACCATAAGAGACAGGAATCCACATTCAAACAGATGAAGAAAATGATGGAAGGCATTAAAACAGAATTAGAATCAATAAAGAAAACACAAACAGAGAAAACCCTGGAGCTGGAGAACTTGGAGAAAAGATCAGGAACCACAAAAGGTAAGAATCACCAACAGAATACAAGAGATGGAAGAGAGAATCTCTGGCACTGAAGATACACTTGCAGAAATTGATATTTCTCTCAAAGAAAAAGGAAAATCAGAAAATTTCCAAACGCAAAACATATAAGAAATCAAGGAAGCCATGAAAAGACAAAGCCTAAGAATAATAGGAATAGATGAAAAATAAGATTTCAGGCTCCAAGGTCCAGAAAACATTTTCAAAAAAAATCATAGAAGAAAATTTTCCAAACTTAAAGAAAGAAATGTCCATAAACATTCAAGAGGCCTACAGAACACCAAATAGACTAGACCAGAAAAGAAAATCCTCACGACACATCATAGTCAAAACACTAAATCTACAGAAGAAAGTAAAGATATTAAAAGCAGCAAGGGAAAAAGGTCAAATAACATATAAAGGTTGCTCTATCAGAATCACACCAGATTTCTCAACAGAAACTATGAAAGCCAGAAGGGCCTGGGCAGATGTCACGCAGACTTTAAGGGACCACAGACACCAACCCAGACTACTATACCCAGAAAAGCTTTCAATCATCATAGATGGAGAAAACAAAATATTCAATGAAAAAAACTAAATTTAAACAATATCTACACAGCAACCTAGCCCTACAGAAGATACTAGGAGGGAAACTACAATCCAAAGAAAATAACTACAGGCAAGAAAATGAAGGATACAGATAACCTCACAACAAAAAGTTAAAAGAAAACAAGCAATGAATCACTGTAACACCACCAACTCCACAATAAAAGCAACTAACATTTATTGATCACTATTATCTATCAACATCATTGGACTCAACTCTACAATTAAAAGCCATAGACTAGCAGAATTGTTGCAGAAACAGGATCCAACATTCTGCTGCATCCAAGAAACACTACCTCAGAGTAAAGAGCTGGAAAATATTTTTGAAGCAAATGGACCCAGAACACAAGCAGGGATAGGAACATTCTCCAAAATGGACCATCTAGATGACAAATCAAGCCTATACAAGAAGATTGAAATAATCCCCTGTATTCTCTCTGACCACCATGGACTAAAGCTGGATTTCAAGAACAATGGAATTAGCAAAAGCCTACATGCACATGGAAACTGAAAAACAATCATCAAAAGTCTCACTTCTAAAAATAGTAGAGGGCCAGATGGTTTCAGCACAGAATTCTACCAGACCTTCAAAGAAGAGCTAACTCCAATTCTCTTCAAACTACTCCACAAAATAGAAATAGAAGGAACATAAACAAACTCATTCCATGAAGCCACAGTCACCTTGATACTTAAACCAAAGATCCAACAAAAAAGGAAAACTTCAGACCTATGTCTCTTATGAACACTGATGCAAAAATACTCAATAAAATACTTGCAAACTGAATCCAAGAACACATCAAAGATATCATCCACCATAACCAAGTAGGCTTCCTCTGAGACATTCAGGGTAGGTTCAATATATGGAAATGCAGTAATATAAACCACATATAAACACAGTGAAGGAGGAAAACCACATGATCTTCTCCTTAGATGTCAGAAAAGCATTTGACAGAATCCACCACTTATTCACATTTAAATCTTGGAGAGATCAGGGATACAAAGCACATACATAAACATAGTAAAGACAATATACAGCAAGCCTATAGTCAACATCAAACTAAATGGAGAGAAACTTAAATCAATCCCACTGAAATCAGGGACAAGGCAAGGCTGCGCACTCTCTCTGTATCTCTTTATTTTATTTTATTTTTTTTAATTTTTTATTTAACTTTTATTAATTACACTTTATTCATTTTGTATCCCCCCATAAGCCCATCCCTCCACCCTTCACCTCCCCCTCCCACCCTCCCTCCCCTTTATTCATGCATGCCCCTCCCCAAGTCCACTGATAGGGGAGGTCCTCCTCTCCTTAATGATCTTAGTCTATCAGTTCTCATCAGAAAGTGGCTGCTTTGTCATCTTCTGTGGCCTGGTAAGGCTGCTCCCCCCTCAGGGGGAGGTGATCAAAGAGCAGGCCAATCAGATTATGTCAGAGGCAGTCACTCTTCCCATTACTTAACCCACTTGGACACTGAACTGCCATGGGCTACATCTGTGCAGGGGTTCTAGGTTATCTCCATGAATAATCCTTGTACTTGAAGTCCTACCTAGAGCAATAAAACAACTAAAAGTTATCAAGGGGATAGAAAATAAGAAATGAAGAAGTCAAAATATTAGTATTCACAGATGATATTATAGTATTCATGAGCAACCCCAAATATTCAACCAGAGAACTCCTTCAGCTGATAAACACCTTCAGCAAAGTGGCTGGATACAAAATTAACTGAAAAAAATCAGAAGCCTTCCTGTATACCAAAGATAAAACTGCAGAGAAAGAAATTAGGGAGACAACATCCTTCACAATAGCCACTATTAATATAAGTACCTTGGTGTGACTCTAACCAAGCAAGTGAAAGACCTATTCGAAAAAAAAATTCAAGTCCCTGAAGAAAGAAATTGAAGAAGATATCAGAAAATGGAAAGACCTCCTGTGTTTATCTATTGATAGGACTAATATAGTGAAAAATGGCCACCCTGCCAAAAGCAATCCACAGATTCAGTGCAATTCCCATTAAAACAATAAAACAATTCTTTACAGACCTTGAAAGAAAAATTCTCAACTTCATATGGAAAAACAAAAACAACAACAAAACCCATAGTTGTCAAAATGCTCCTGTAGAACAGATTGTCTGGAGGTATCTATATCCTTGATCTCAATCTATTCTATAGAGCAAGAGTAATAAAAACTGCATGGTACTGGCATAGAAACAAATGGTTTATCAATGGAACTGAATAGAAGAACCAAAAACAAATCTGCATACCTAGAGATACTTGATTTTTGACAAAGAAGCCACAACCATACAATGAAAAAGAGTCAGCATCTTCAACGAATGGTGCTGGTCTAACTGCATGTCTACATGTAGAAAAATGAAAATAGATCCATACCTATCACCCTGCACAAAACTAAAGTCCAAGTGGATTAATGACCTCAACATAAAATTAGATGCACTGAATCACTTAGAAGAAAATTGGGGAAAAGGCTGGAACTCATTGGCACAGGAGACAACTTCATGAAAAGAACACCAACAGCACAGGCTCTAAGAGTAACAGTCAATAAATGGGACCTCATGAAACTGAAAAGCTTCTGTAAAGCAAAGGATGCTGTCATCAAAACAAAACGAATGTCTACAGATTGAGAAAGAATCTTCACCAACCCTTTATCTGACAGATATCCAGTATATATAAAGAACTAAAGAAGTTGAAAAGCAACAAACCAAGTAATCCAATTAAAAAATGGGGAACAGAGCTAAGCAGAGAATTCTCTGTAGAGGAATATTGAATGGCAGAGAAACACTTAGAGAAATGCTCAATGTCATTAGCCATGAGGGAAATGCAAATCAAAAAGACCCTGAGAGTTTACCTTACACCCATGAGAATGGCTAAGATCAAAAACTCAAGTGACAATACATGTTGGAGAGGTTGTGGAGAAAGGGGAACCCTTCTCCACTGCTGGTGGGAATGTAAAGTTGTACAACCACTCTGGAAATCAATCTGGTGCTTTCTCAGACAACTAGGAATACTGCTTCCTCATGATCCAGCCATACCACTCCTAGGCATATATCCAAAAGAGGCTCAGATACACAATAAGGACATTTGCTCAAACATGTTTGTAGCAGCTTTGTTTGTAATAGCCAGAAGCTGGAAACAACCCAGATGCCCCTCAAGTGAAGAATGGATGTAGAAATTGTGGTACATCTACACAATGGAATATTACTCTGCAATGAAAAACAAGGAAATCATGAAATTTGCAGGTAAATGGTGGGAACTGGAAAGGATCATCCTCAGTAAGCTGTCCCAGAAGCAGAAAGACACACACAGTATATACTCACTCATATAGACATGTAATATAGGATAAACCTACTAAAATCTGTATATCTAAAGAAACTAATCAAGAGGGAGGACCCTGACTAAAATGTTCAATCCCCATCCTGAAAGGCAAAGAGGATGGACATCAGAAGAAGAAAAGAAAACAGGAAACAAGTTAGGAACCTGCCACAGAGGGCCTTTGAAAGGCTCTACCCTGCAGATTACAAAGCAGATGCTGAGACTTATGGCCAACTGTTGGGCAGGGTACATGGAATCTTAGGAAAGAAGTGGGAAATAGTAGGATCTGGAGAGGACAGGAACTCTACAAGGAGAGCAACAGAACCAGAAAATTTAAACATGGGGTCTTTCAAGAGACTCATACCATGCATGGAGATAACTTAGAACTCCTATACAGATGTAGCCCATGGCAGTTTAATGTCCATGTGGGTTACATAGTAATGGAAAGAGGAACTGCCTCTGACATAATCTGATTGTCCTGCTCTTTGATCACCTCCCCCTGAGGGGGGAGCAGCCTTACCAGGCCACAGAAGATGACAATGCAGCCACTCCTGATGAGATCTGATAGACTAAGATCAGAAGGAAGGAGAGGAGGACCTCCCCTATCAGTTGACTTGGGGAGGAGCATGTGTGAAGAAGGGGGAGGGAAGGTGGGATTAGGAGGGGGGAGGGGGGTTTATGGGGGGATACAAAGTGTAATTACTAAGTTTAAAAAATGAGAAAAAAAGAAAAAGAATGGAAGACCAAAAACTCAAGTGACAATACATGCTGGAGAGATTGTGGAAAAAGGGAAACCCTCCTCCATTGTTGTATGGAATGTAAACTTGTGCAACAACTTTGTAATTCAATCTGGTGCTTTCTCATACAATTAGGAATAGTGCTTCCTCAAAATCTAGCTATACCACTCCTATACATATATCCATAATATTCTGAAGTACACAACAAGGACATTTTTTCAGCCATGCTCGTAGCAGCTTTATTCATAGTAGCCAGAAGCTGGAAACAACCTAGATGTCCCACAATGGAGGAATGGATACAGAAATTGTGGTACTTTTACACAATGGAATACTACTCGGCAATTAAAAACAAGGAAATCATGAAATTTGCAGGAAAATGGTGGGATCCAGAAAAGATTATCCTGAATGAAGTATCCAAGAAGCAGAAAGACACACACGGTATGTACTCACTTATAAGTGTATACTAGACTTATAATACAGGATAAACATACTAAAATCTGTACACATATGGAAGCTAATGAAGAAGGAGGACCCTGGGTAAGATGATCAGTCCTCACTCAGAAAGACAAACAGGATGGACTTTGGAAGAAAGAGAAAACAGGAAACAGGATAGGAGCCTAGTGCAGAGGGCCTCTGAAAGACTCTACCCAGCAGTGTATCAAACAGATACTGAGACTCATAAATAAAAATTTGGCAGAATGCAGGGAATCATATGAAAAAAGGGGGAGAAAGTAAAATATGGAGGGACAGGAGCTCCACAAGGAGAGCAACAGAACCAAAATATCTGGGACCAGGTGTCTTTTATGAGACTGATAATCCAACCAAGGACCATTCATGGATATAACCTAGAACCGCTGCTCAGATGTGGCTAATAGCAGCTTGGTATCCAAGTGGGTGTCCTAGTAAGGGGAACAGGGACTGTCTCTGAAGTGAACTCAGTGGTTAGCTTTTGACTGCCTCCCCTGATGGTGGAGCAGCCTTTCCAGTCTTGATGAGACTTGATAAGCTAGGATTAGATGGAATGGGAGGAGGACCTCTCTGGTAGTAGACGTGGAGAGGGACATTGGAGGAGAAGGTAGAAGGGTAGGTTTGGGAGGGTATGAGGGGCTACAGCTGGGATACTATGTGAATAAACTGTAATTAATATAAGAATAAAACATTTAATTAAAACATAGAAAAAATCCCCACAAAATTGTCAGAGCTCACAAATATGAATGCTCACACTGAAAACTCTAAATGTTATGAGAACGCAATAATCAGAACTTTCTGAATTTCAATGTATATTAGAGAGATCATAGTCACCAGAGAACTCAGCCCACAGAATCTCACAAGTAGGGCTCATAAGGCTTCACAGAGACTGACAACAACCCAGAGCTGCATGGGTCTGTCGTATGTCCTCTGCATACATGACATCATTGTTTAACCTGGGACTCTGTGGAACTCCTAACAGTGGGAGCTGGGATATCTCTGATGCTTTTGCCTGTTTTGGGGACCCTTTTCATCCAACTGGGTTGTCTCACCTAGCATTTATATGAGGTTTTTTTTCTGTTCATTTGTTTGTTTCTGTCTTGTTTTGTTTTTATTTTTATTTTTATTTTTTTCCATGTTCAGTTGATGTCCCTGGGCAGCCTGCTCTTTTCTAAAGAGAAACTTGGAGGAGCAGCAGATCTGGGGAAAATGGGAGATGTGGAGGAGAACAAGGAGGAGTGGATGGAGAGAAAGCTGCAGTCAGGGTGCACTGTATGAGAGTAGAATAAGTTTAAAAAGATAACAGAAAAACCATTAACATGTCTATACACAAGATATAATGTTAATAAAGCCTTTAAAATAGGTAAAAAAATCTATATAATTTTAGTTTTCTAAGATCAACACGTAAAAACCTGAGAAACAACTCATAAACTCTCTGAATCATAATAAATAAGCATGATACATCCTGCAATAGATAATTTGACAAATAATAATGTTCAGATTTTTCAATACATTTTATAGTCTAAATTTTAAAAATGTGTGTCAGACTCTTCATGTCTATTAGAAATCATAAAATGAAAGAATAATAACGCATCATTTGAAAGATAAGCAAGAAAATTACTCCTTATCAGCTTAATTACAAGTCAATAATTACTATTAAGATTCTTTATATGAGGTGTTGTATTACAGTGACAGGGACTTTTGTTTGTTGAATGGGATCAAGAACTCCAAAGACAGTACAAAAATGCAGAAATTTAATTTATAATAGTCAACACTCTGATAAATGGAAGAAAAACATATCTTCCACTAAACAATGCTGAAACTTGCCAGCTAAAATATGAATAAGTGCTAGATTCTTAAATTCTACCATATGAAAATGGACATGTGGATTTATATCCTAAATGTACAGGGTAAAATTATCCAGCTTTTACAAGACAGTACAGAACACCAACACTGGTATAACCTAAACTTAAGAAACAATCAGTGTAGGGCTTTAGCAGTTTAGACCTCCAACCACAACACTTTCTTTTTCTGGCTTAACCAGACATTTTTGCTTTAGACAAGCTAGATGCAGAGGACTCAGACTAGAACTACATAGTGAGACACTACCTTAATGAAAATGAGAACAGGAAAGAAGAATGGGGCAAGGACAAGAAGGATAAATGAAGTGGATAAAGGTGGAAGAGAGGAGCAAGGGAGGTTATGAAAAAGGAGGAGGGGGAAGGAGAAAAAGAGGGAAAGGGAGATACTGGCTCCACAGGGTCTCTCAGCCACTGACTGTATGGCCCACCCAAACCCTCAGTGACAGATAATATGCTATATTCACCACCAAAGCAGAAATGCCATACTAGCTAGGCACACCAGGTGCTGGGCCTCTCAGGCCTGGAGAGCACAGTGGAGGGCCCCTAAGGACTTCCCAGAGGGCATTTCGAAGACTGGCATCCCAGTCTCTAACTGCAGCTGGAATTCCTAACCTGGCAGGTGCAGCAGCACTGAGCTGGTGAGGCTAGTCAGTCAGTCAGTCCTCTTGCATAAGACCAAGCAGGGGGGGGGGGGGGGGGACTCCAAGATGGCGGTGAGCAGAGTGCACTGTTTTGGAGAGGCAGAAGACATGAATCTCCGAAATTGGTGAGTGGAGAGTCAATCGAAGCTAGAATTTGGACTTTTGGGCTTTCTAAAGGAGAGGAGCCACCACAGAAGCATGGAGTGCTTTTGATTTAGATCGGGTGCGGACTTCTCCAGGAAGGAAATAGGGCGCTTCCCTTGTCCAGGCCTCCAGCTGGGAAACCTGCACACAGCACCAGGCAGCTGAGCGCAAAGCTCACATCTGGGAGATCAAGGCAGCAGCGACAGTGCTCCAGGCCCCTTACAGCAGCGGTCAGCTGTAACTACCCGTTGAACATCCGTCCCCTCCTTGGACACATGGAGCGTCCCGTGGAGCGTCCCCTCCCCCATCCCGCTGACGCGATCCAGCAGGAAGTGCAGCGGAGCTCACGTCCCAAGCGGCCAGAGTGCAATAACCCCAGAAACCTCCTCACAGGAGGAGCGCAGGCCCAATCACAGAGCTCCAACCACTGAGCGCTAACCACAGAGACTCAGATCCACAATACAATTCTTCCTGGATACCAAAACCACAAAGCTCAGTGTCTGAGACCCAAGATGGGCAGAGGCAGGGAGACAGGGCTCCAGACCCCTCAGCCGCAGGGGAGAGCAGTAACGACCTGCTGAACGCCACCACTCAGAGGAGAACATACCCCACCTAGGACCCTCTCGCCGAGATCTTGAACACCCCCCCCCACCCGCACTACCACCACCACCAGGCTCTGCAGGAATGCATGCACCACCGAAACTCCACCCAGCCAGAGCACACGCCCAATACAGTGCTAGCCACAGAGACTCAGATCCACAGTACAACCCTTCCCAGACCCCAAGTCTGCAAGTGGCAGCATGGAATACACATGGCTGCCCAGCCAGTGATTGTATGGGCCATCCAACCCTCAGTGGCAGAAAACCAGCTGAATAGACACCAAAGACCAGCAGACCTGTAAAATCAATACGCTTGGGCATTTTTCAACAGCGCTTGTGATCTCTTAGCACCTGCAACAACTTCAGTGCCTGCAAAGCACCCCTCTCACACACTGAAGGACTCTTCATTCACCAACACCCTGTCCCTTAGGACAAACCCACAAGCACATGCGCCAACACATGCTACCCCCCACATGCTTCTGCACCTGCGAACTTTCCTTCTACAGGTATAGCTGAATAACCAACATACACACTGAAACCATAGACCTCACCCAGTTTCCTGAAGAATTCTCCAGATACCAGAGAAAAACCAGTCTGACCTGCAGAATCCAGGAACAGACAGTGAACACTAAGGATAACCAAATGGCCAGAGGTCGGCGAAAGAATGCAACCAACACAAATCAAGATATCATGGCTTCACCGGCAACCTCCAAAATTATTGGACACTCCAACTCATCAGAAACACAAGAAAATGATTTTAAAGCTATGATTGTCCAGTTATTTGAGGCACATAAAGAGGAAACCAACAGTAGTGGAGTGGGAAATAGTAAGAACTGGAGAGGACAGGAACTCCACAAGGAGAACAACAGAACAAGAAAATTTGAACACAGGGAACTTCCCAGAGACTCATACTCCAACCAAAGACTATTCATGGAGACAACCTAGCACCCTGACAGTGCAGCCACTTCTTATGAGAACTGATAGACTAAGATCAGAAAGAAGGAGAGGAGGATGTCCCCTATCAGTGGACTTGGGGAGGGGCGTGCATGCAGAAAGGGCTGGGGGGAGGGTGGGACTGGGAGGGGAGGAGGGAGGGGCTTATGGGGGGATACAAAATGAATAAAGTGTAATTAATAAAAAAAAAAGAGGAAACCAACAAATCTCTCAGAGAAATAGTCATAGAGATTCAAACAGTTAAAGAGGATACAAATAAATCTCTTAAAGATTTGGCCTCCCAAATAGAAACAAAGAAATATAAACAAACAAATAAAATATTCCAGGACAAAACTAAATTTAAGCAATATTTGAATAGCAACCCAGCCCTACAGAAGATACTAGAAGGAAAATTCCAATCCAATGAAAACAAATACACCCAAGAAAACATAGGTTAAAGATAATTTCCAACAAAAATCAAAAGCAAACAAGCAATGATTCACAGTAACATCACCAACTCCATAATAATAGGAAATAACATTCAATGGTCATTATTATCTATCAACATCAATGGACTCAATTCTCCAATAAAAAGACAGACTAACAAAATGGGTGCGGAAACAGCAACCAACATTCTGCTGCATCCAAGAAACACACCTACGCAACAAAGATAAACATTACCTCAGAGTAAAAGGCTGGAAAACAGTTTTTCAAGCAAATGAACCCAAAAAACAAGCAGGAGTAGCTATCCTAATATCTAATAAAATAGATTTTCAACCAAAACTAATCAAAAAAGACATAGAGGGGCACTAAATTTTCATCAAAGGAAAAATTCACCAAGAAGACATCACAATTCTAAACATCTATGCCCCAAATGCAAGAGCACCTACATTCATAAATGAAGCATTATTAAAGCTTAAACCACACATTGACCCAATAGCCTAATAGTGGGTGACTTCAACACCCCACTCTCACCAAGGGACAGATCAACTAGACAAAAACCAAATAGGGAAGTAAAAGCACTTACAGAGTCCCTAAAACAAATAGACCTAATAGACGTCTACAGATCTTTCCACCCAAACTCAAAAGAGTATACCTTCTTTTCAGCACCTCATGGAACCTTCTCCAAAATAGACCATATAGTTGGTCACAAAGCAAGCCTCAACAGATATAAAAAGATTGAGATAATCCCTTGTATTCTATCGGACCACCATGGACTAAAGCTGGACATCAACAACAATGGAAATAACCAAAACCTACACGCACATGGAAAC
>REGO01000269.1:348200-376557 GCA_010120015.1 Rhombomys opimus | reverse complement strand
AATCTACAGATTCAATGCAATTCCCATCAAAATACCAACTCAATTCTTTACAGACCTTGAAAAAAAGATTCTCAGCTTCATATGGAGAAACAAAAGACCCAGAATCTCCAAAATAACTCTGTACAACAACAGATCATCTGGAGGTATCTCTATCCCCGATCTCAAGCTGTACTACAGAGCAATAGTAATAAAAACTGCATGGTATTGGCATAGAAAGAGAATGGAGGATCAATGGAACCAAATAGAAGACCCAGAAACAAACCCAAACTCCTATGAATACTTGATTTTTTACAAAGGAATCAAAACCATTCAATGGAAAAAAGACAGCATCTTCAATAAATGGTGCTGGTCCAACTGGATGTCTACATGCAGAAAAAATGCAAGGAGACCCATATTTTTCACCCTGCACAAAACTAAAGTCTAAGTGGATCAAAGACCTCAACATAAAACCAGATACTCTAAATCAGTTAGAAGAAAAAGTGGAGAACAGCCTAGAACTCATTGGCACAGGAGACAACTTCCTGAACAGAACACCAACAGCACAGGCTCTAAGAGTAACAATCAATAAATGGGACCTCATAAAACTGAAAAGTTCTGTAAAGCAAAAGAGACTGTTGTCAGAACAAAACGACAGCCTACAGACTAGGAAAGAATCTTCACCAAACCTGTATCTGACAGAGGGCTGATATCCAGAATATATAAAGAACTGAAGAAGTTAAAGAGCAATAAATCAAGTAATACAATTAAAAAGTGAGGTATGGAGCTAAACAAAGAATTCTCTGCAGAGGAATATAGAATGGCAGAGAAACACTTAAAAAGATGCTCAACATCCTTAGCCATCAGGGAGATGCGAATCAAAATGACCATGAGATTTCACCTTACACCCAGCAAAATGGCTAAAATAAAAAAACTCAAGTGACAACACATGCTGGAGAGGTTGTGGAGAAAGGGGAATACTCCTCCATTGCTGGTGGGAATGTAAACTGGTACAACCACTTTGTAAGTCAATCTGGTGCTTTCTCAGACAATTAGAAATAGTGCTTCCTCAAGACCCAGCTATATCACTGCTAGGTATATGCCCAAAATTTGCTCAAGTACACAACAAGGACATTTGCTCAACCATGTTTGTAGCAGCTTTATTTTTAATACCCAGAAGCTGGAAACAACCCAGATGTCCATCAATGGAGGAATGGATACAGAAATTTTGTTATTTTTACACAATGGAATACTACTCAGCAATCAAAAACGAGGAAATCATGAAATTTGTAGGCAAATGGTGGATCTAGAAAAGATCATTCTGAGTGAGGTATCCCAGAAGGAGAAGGACATGAATGGTATATACTCATTTATATAGACCTATAAGATATGATAAACATAATGAAATCTATACACCTAAAATAGTTAAACAAGAAACAGGACACAGGTAAGATGATTAATCTTCACTTAGAAAGACAAATGGGAGGTGCATTGGACATAGGAGAAAGCAAGTAATAGGACAGGAGTCTACCAGAGAGGTCCTCTGAAAGACTCTACCTAGCAGTGTATCAAAGCAGATACAAAGACTCATAACCAACCCTTCGGCAGAGTAGATGGACTCATTTGAATGAAGGGGAGTTACCATGAAGTGGAAAGGATAGGAGCTCCATAAGGACGAAATATTTCTGGGCACAGGAGTCTTTTTTGATACTGACATTCCACCAAGGACCATGTATGGATATAACCTAGAACCTCTGCTCGGATAAAGCACATGGTAGCTCAGTAACCAACTGGTTTCCCATAGTAAGGGGAACAGGAACTATTTCTGACAGAAAGTCAATGGCAGGCTCTTTGACCTCCCCACCCCCCAAGGGAGGAGTAGTTCTCCTAGGCCACAGAGGAGGACTTTGCAGCCAGTCCTGAAGATACCTGATAAACAGGGTCAGATGAAAGGGTAGGAGGTCCTCCCCAATCAGTGGACTTGAAAAGGGACAGGGAAGAGATGAGGGAGGCAGGGTGGGGTTTGGAGGGAATGAGGGAGTGGAATACAGCTGGGATACAGAGTTAATAAAATGTAACTAATAATAAAAATAAAATTAAATTGACTTAAATTAAAAAAAATAAAATAGAAGGAAAGGGAAAAAGAATTGCAAAATGTGAGATATTTCACATTATTACATATAAATACCAACATACATCATCTAAAACAAAATAACAGCACATAAAGAATAGAAAAATTTTAAAAATTTAATTGGAAATTAATAAGAATTTCTCTCAAAACGAGGAAAAACAGCTTATAAGCATCAGATTAATCTCACTAAATGGCTGATATTCCAATTGTAGTGATTATATATAAATTCTATTACAATTAATTGAAGATATATTCCTACAGAATGAAGTGCTTACCAGGGATTACAGCAATGGGAATTCAATCCATTAGTGAGGTTAAACTACCATAAGAATTTTGGAGAACAATTTACCATAGTCAATGAAATGAATTTAAATATAAACAAATATAGTTTACACATACACATATATAATATTTGAGATATGTATGATAACTAAAACATGGAAAACAACCAAATGGCCACAAATAGAACATTATAGAAAACTGAGCAACAGTAAATATGAATCAACTGGTCTTGTGCATTGACAATGGCTAATTTAAAAAAAAATTGGGAAGGGGAAATATTATTGGTTGCTGAGACTTGGTCTAGTGCTATGTATCCTAATGCTAATTACCGGATCTGAGGATCTTGTTGTTGCCCAGAAGAGCACATTATCATCTTTCCCTGTTGTGTAAACCTTGCTCTTCCTAATTTAACATTGACTGGTTAATAAAAAATGTTGAAGCTTGGGGTTTGGAAGAAGAAAAGGAGGTGGTGTTTGGGGTTCACAGTCCTGAGGTTGGGTGACCATGAGGCAGAGAGAGAGAAAGGGAAGCACAGAAGATGGACTAGAAGGTCGTGTCTGGATGAAACAGACTGAGCCCAGTAAGGACAAATAACATGGGCTGTGTAGCTGAGAGATAGCTAACTAGGTTAAAGGGTCAACCAACTCCAGTTCTTTAAGCTTGTAAAATAAATTACAGTCTTCCTGTGTCAATTATTTGGAAGCTAGTGGGGTTATAGAAAACTGTTTTTTTTTTTAATTAGATAAACTCATACAATTTGGCATGATTAGACCTTAAATACATTTTAAACACAAGGAAACAAGCAGAATATGTTTAAGTGGAAATATAGACACTAATAACTATGGAAATAAATAAGAGCACACATGAAATTTAAGTCTTAGAGTAGACACAATGGCACATTTGGCTTGGACATGGGACATACAGATGTTTATTTAATTTTAAGAATCAATTCATGTGTATCTGAATGACTTAAAATGCTTTCATTTGGAATATATCTATATGTCTTCCCACAAGCCATTAAACTGCCTTATTCGAGGTGATAAGAATGCTGCAAGAAGACAAAGTCAGCTAGCATTGACCCATGGGGGTTTACAGAGAAAGAAGCACCAATCCAAAAGCATACATGTATTGGACCTAGGCCTTATATACATATGTAATCAATGGGCAGTTTGATCTTCATGTGGGTCCTTAGTGGCTGACGAATGCTATCTATGACATGGACTCTGTTGCCTGCACTTGATCACTTTTCCCAAGCCAGGCTGCCTTGCCTCACCTAATGGATGAGGAGGAACTCAGTGCTGTGTGACTTCATCTGCTGGGGTGGGTCCCCTTTTCTGAGGACGAGGGGAGGAAGGATAGTGTTAAGAGTGTGGGAGGGAAAGACTGGAAGGAAAGAAAGAAAGGAGGGGCTACTGTTGGTATATAAAGTAAATGTAAAATTTAAAAGTACATTTAAAAAACATTGAGAAAAAGTAAACCAATAAAAAACAACAATGAAACGATTTTTCTCTTACTATGATGACATCATCACTGTGCAAGATCCTAAATGAGGTTTAAAAGTTCTTAACATTATGGGGGAATACAAAATGAATAAAGTGTAATTAATAGTAAAAAAAAAAAGAAAAATTTCTTAACAAACAAACAAAACACAACACAACAACAACGAAAAAACAGACAAAAACCATACATACAATTAATTCATATTGGAATATGTTACATCACCAGTTTCTTTGAACATCCCTTGATCTACACAGAGATAAACCACAAAATATGGGATATGAAACAGAAATAAAGAGAAAGTCATAGATTTTGTTTCCAAAATTTGTTTGCAGAAACAGAAGGTAACAGTAACTAACATGATTTAATAATTAACACTTGGGAGTCTGGAATGATGACCCAACACATAAGGTTGCTTCTACTCTTCCAGAAAACCTAAATTTAATGACCACAACTAAAGTTGGCAACTCAAAAATGCCTACAACTACAGCTCCAGGTGTTCTAATGCCCTCTCTGGCATCCATGGGCATTGCATTCATGTATGCATTTAATAACACCCATGTGTATCAGAAATAAAAATAAACTTTAAAAATAATTACAGTTATAATTCGCTGATGCCCAAAATAACTGCTCAATTATTTTAGATATTATTTCTTTATGAATTATTTAATCATTATGAAATTTCTACAAAGTAGAATATGAGAACTCTAAATTGATTTGTTAAGTAGTTCATAAGTGGAAAAGCTAGAATTTTAACTTAGGTATGTCTTTGTCTCATAATACTGTCATTACATCATAATCAAATATTCTGTTATTTTTGATGTCAGGAATCAGTATAGATAGATTGACAGGAATCTTATTTAGTCTACCTAATGTTAGCTAGCTGATAGTCACTATCTTAGTAGATTCTTAAAGACCCAATGTTTTATAAATTTTGGCTAATATCTACCAAAATTGTTCTGAGATTTATTAAACATGCATTCAATATTTTGTGATAATTTTGTTATCATTATTTTCTTACAGATTCAGTTAACAAGGTTGAGTGAACATCTCAAACACAAAACAAAACAAAACAACAACAAAAAAAAACCTTTGAGTCCTGAAGCATAAGAACAGATGGTCAGATTAATCCAGGTGGATCAGGATGACAGAAATAAGAGATAAGAGGATTAACAAGTGAAGCAGGTGGTGAGGATAACAGTTTTGTGATTTTTCTTTGGCTCATGGTCTTGGTGGGATGATGACATCTAAAGAGGTCAATTCTCTTAAAAGAGGAATCATCTTTGGGACAAGCTGCTTTAAGGAAACAGAGGGTAGGTTATGTTTGATAAAAAGGAAAGGATGGAGAAGAGAGTGAAAGGAGCTATAATTAGATCAGCTCTACCCAACACAGAATAGCCCTGAACAATGTCAGGACAATGGAGCACTATCGCTGCAATTATCCCTAAGGGATAGGTTTGTGGGAAGTTGACCAGCATGACCTCATACTGAGTAGTCACAAGTATGCTTCTGACTTGGCCCAGATGCAGGGCCTCACTGCTGTCCAAATATCTTTCCAAACCGTGGCTATCCTGTGTCTGTGACACTATCATTGAGAAAAAGCAACATTACTTTGGCTGTGTGAAAGAATGAGGTCTTCCTAGCACCTGTCATTCCCCTCCTATGGATTTCTACTGATGCACTCATCTGAATTTTAATTTTCTCAATCTGTCTATAAGAAAATTTCTGTAATTTCTTTCTTTTAGACACAATGGCAGGCTAGAACTCTATGTAAATTCACACCTAGTTGGTCCTATAGAAATATTAGTCCAAGTATTGCGAATTTCAGATTCCTAGATGCTGTAATTTATAGAATTTCCACAACTAATTAAAATGCCTAAAACTTGTGGCGTGACTGAGTTGATTATTGCCATTTAAATACAATTCATCCCAATGTATACATCTGGCTCATGTTTACCAGCTCATGTCTCGTTCATAAATCCCAAGATCATTCACAGTATTATTTTAAAAGGGCTTGGAAATACAAGATAATATAGTTGTGCAAATTTTCCATGGCCTCCTCTGCAGCCTTGGAAAGGCCACTCATTGTTTGGTCTGTTGAATTTGTTTCCGTCCATAGTTGAGCCCTAATGTTCCCATAAGACAGACATCTTTACTACATGCGGAAGAAAAACTGACATGAGAATTTTGCAGGGATAAACAAAGCACTGAATTAAAACCAGCATTTTTATCTTACTCTGAAGTCCGTACCTGAGCGCAAAGCCTCTTTCTGAATGCTTTCATAGTCATGCCAGTCTTTTCTTCTCAGACCATCTGTCCAGGAATAGAATTGCCCATCTCCCAGGCCCAGTGGAAATGTCTGTGGAAAAAGAAAGTATTCAAGCATAAAAAGGAGGAATTTTCTTCTGCATGGTTGATAAACACAGCAGGACACATAACAGGCAAAGCAAGAATATTTGTTAATTAAGTGGCTCCTCTGAATATTTTGAGATGAAAACCATTGCTACTGACCTGAAAAAAAAACAAAAAACAAAAAACAAAAAACATTCTAAAACCTTTTATAACCTTTAAAATGAAAGTACCTCTCCCTCATAACCAACCATTAAATTTTTATTTAATCTAGACTTTGTTGAGTACATACCTCATTTGCTTAATGTCTAGATAGATATTAATCAGCTGAATTAATATTGTTTGTGATTGATAAAGTTTTATATGTATTAGTCAAATGTATTTGGATGCTCTTTAATAATATTAACAACTGCTCTTTGAATGTTCTCTGTGAGACAAGTACTGTATTTAAAAAGAGACTTTTAAGTTCATATAACAATATTCGGTGACAAATCCCCATTTTCCTTGAAATTAGGCTGGAGCCAAGAGAACTGAAACAACTTTGAAAGCACTGTGCTCAAGCCAAGGTTTGAACCCACTCTTTGAGGACTGACATTATGGTCTTAGTTTACATCAAAGTATTGTATCCTATCAGATTTATATTAAAGTATAGTTCATGTTTACACTGAAAGTCCAAATGGGCAAGAAGTCCTAAACTGTAGTCAGGGCACACATCTTTGTGTCCATCCAACATACTTTGTGATGTCGACTTGGAAATTTCCCTTGCTTGAGTTCCTAGAATCACTTCATTTAAGGAATTATGTTCATGTTTTGGAATGAGAAACAAAAAAGAATTACTTTGAAAGAATTGCATTTATACAATCTTAGTGGTCATAAAAGTAAGTGGTACAGTACATAAAGAAGCCAGTTGTATAAGGTAGAAAAAGTCAGTAAGCTGAAAGACGAATGATTTCAATTAAGTACATTTTCTTCACAAAAAGTCTTTCCAGGGCAAAAAAGAATATCTTATCTCTGAGTTTTGAATGTAATTTCCATTGTCCTTATTTATTTACCTTGAATTTATCTTTATAGCTTACAGACGACACACTGTTTTGAAAGGACAATATTTAATAACAAAAATGCTTAAGTCAGAGAAAAGATTTTCTTATTTAAATAACAAATTTACATAGGTCATATATTTGTTTGTTTGTTTGGTTTGTTTATGATAGCAGCAAAGAGGGAAAAAGAGACAGATGAAAGCTAATGGTGACTATACATAAAACATTGGAAAGGATAAAGATATGTTTTAAAAGAAAGATAAAATGTACAAATATAGGAAAACAGAAAGGACAGTAAAATAGAGGAGGAGGATATGTTATGTGTTAGTGTGTGTTTTCTAAAGGATTGATAACAAACATTTAAAACCACACTAGCACACTAGCAAATTCTAGCTAAAATTATAAGGAACTGATTTTAAAATACACATCCCGTGATTTGTATCAACCATGAATTTATTTATGAATATGGCGCAATAATAAAAATTTCTTGCATTCCTATAGGTAATGCTTATTGTTTATAAACACGTTATTATTATTATTTACAATTTATTCACTTTGTATCTTTGTTTTATCCTCCTCCCTCATCTCCTCCTGGTCCCATTCTTTCTCCCTGTTCTTCCTCTATCCCTCTCCCCTAGTCCACTGACGGGGAGGTCCTCCTCGCCTACTTTCTGACCCTAGCCTATCAGGTCCCATCCAGAACTACCTGGATCCTCTTTCTCTGTGAGCTGGCTAGGTCATCCCACCAGGGAGAAGTGATCAAGGAACAAGCAACTGAGTTCATGTCAGAGACTGACATCATTCTTACTGGGCAGTTGAATCTTGTTTCCCTCTCCACCTTCAGTAAGGTTATTTCTTGATGAGAGTTTGAATGACATTTATTTGGGGCAGGACTTTGATTTACATTGCTAATCTACCTGCCCAGTCCCACTGTACTTCCAAAATGCTGCCAAATGAAGGCTTACATCTCAGGACCAAATATAGAGAAATTCCTGCATGAAGCATTAGAACCACAACGAAGAGATGTGGCACTGTTATTTGGGAATTCCTCAGCAGCAAATCCTTAACACAAAATGTTTGATGTCACTGTTTACTTTATTTGGTCTGTTAGCCTGGATATGGAGCCAAGTATTGCCAGACTTCTTTTTTCTTCAGTGTATGTTGTTATGTCTCCCTTTTGGTTTCTGATTTTGCTAATTTGGATAGTTTCTCTCTTCCTTTTAGTTAGTTTGGCTAAATGTAGACCTATCAGAATCACACCAGACTTCTCAACAGAAACTATGAAAGCCAGAAGGGCCTGGGCAGATGTCATTCAGACTTTAAGAATAACAAAAGCAATATGAGTCACAGTGAACTTTTAACAAAACAAACATTTTATTTCCTCAAAGCTTTACAGAAAGCACTTCCTTGGAAGCAAAACAAAAAACAATGGTAGAAGAAAATTTAAATACTAAAAAAGAAATTTGGAAAAGTGATAGTATGTAAGGAAAGAATAATTATGAAAAAGTTCAGGAAATCAAGGTCAAATCTTTTAAGAAATAGGCGGAAAACAAATACAAATAGTGATAAAAATATGCATCAGTAAAGGAAGATAAAACCTCCATTCTTCTTCATATATGGAGAATGAAAGTCATTTCCAAAATAAAACCAAAAACTTATTCCCTTCTTTCTTTTTTTTTAAAAATAGTATCAGGAAGATATTAAAAGACTGAGATAAATTATTAATGTGTATATAACAAAAACATCTACAGCTGGGCATGTTGGTTCATGATGCTATTTAAGATAACACTTTATATAACAATAAATAAAACTAATGCCACAAGACAAAATTATCAGACTAATCATATATGTTACTTACAAATTTCAAGCATATAACTGAATGAATTATAGTTTGACCTACTTCTTCCAGAAATCAGATCTTGTAAGAAGGGAAATAGGGTGAAGGTTAAAATTACAGATACAGACATTATCGTATAATTAGAGTCAAATGCTGTCTCCAGCATTAACTTTCTTTAAAAACAAACATCTTGAATACTATGTTTATTTCTTATATGTTCTTAAGTGTTATTTGTACTTCTGTGAGGGTAACTGACATAGTAATCATGTTTTATCTTGGAGGAATTACCAGCCTGACATAAAACATCAGACACTACGACTTAATAAATGACACCTGAGAATTTCCTGTCTTAACATCTTTTCTCTCTACATCCCAGTTTCTCACCTGAGGTTAAAGACTTAGGTCCTTATGCTTTGATGACTATCACTGTATGTACTGAGCTGTCGCCCTAGCCTGTTTTCTCCTTCTTCTGTTCTTTTATTTGAAACTTGTTGGAGGTTAATGTTTCACTCTATGAAGACTGGCTCATTTTAAGTTTGTGATGTTCCTACCTTAGCCTCACTTGTGCTGGGAATTCTCACTGACCAGAAGGCAAATGGTTAGGAACACAGCCTGACACTCCTGCCACATGTCTATTAAAAGAGGAAACTAAATAAAAGGTAAGGACTTATAGCTTGTTACCTGATTGAATCCATGTGTGGAAAAGTGACAATTATCAAGGAGAAGTTAAACTCAATTAAAACATCATGTGCCATAATTTGTGCCATAATTTGTGGGAAGAGTCCCCTGACCAACGGCCCATGAGCTCTGAGTATTCTCGTATTCTTTCTACTTCACACAATGGTGGATGAAAGAACCCATATCAATTCCAGTGCATTTGTATAGAAGTAACAATTCTGAAAGCGTAACCACTCAGTAAATTACCCATTAGTGATCTGACCTTTCCTCTCCTAGAGCAACTTCCAGTACTTGAGAGCCTGTCTTTTCACAGTGTGTGTCCCTGAGTGGTTATAGAAACACAGATCTATTATCTACAACCATGTAAGATAAGTATAAAAAGCATTATACCTTCATGAAGCAACTACTTCAGACCTATCAGTAGAACAACCATTTACATGTAAATTCCCTTTGACATTTCTGCTTTGTGGACATTTTATTCATAGTTATGCTGTTACATATGATTAATTATAAAAAGTACCAAGAAAAACAGAAACAATGCTTTAACTAGAAACCGCAGACAATTGTTAGAGCTTGAACCCAGAATTTATCAAAAGTTAATGCGTTTTGAATGGATTAAGAGAAAGTTTCCAAGTATGACATATTGCACACAAGTAACATATTAGGAGAGACAGCAAGCTAAAATGAGATGAGTTCATGACACATTAATGGGATATACTGTTCAAGGAACTCTTAAACTTGAAGACTACCTTGTTAATTGCTTCTGACTGAGCAAAGGATCTTAAAACACCTTCCAAAAACTGCCAGTGTAAAAACAAAACAAACACAACAAAGAAAATCTTGTGAATAAAAAGATTCTCTTTTCCATTTCTGTTAGAGAAGTCTTATTTTTCACAGTACAAAAGTAGTAACACTAAGAAAATATTTTTGTGTATCACTTGGAGGAAAAATATATTCTAAAACCTATCATAGGTCTAACACTCAATAAATTGGCTAATTTTAAAACTAAACCACATATGAACCATTGTACTTTTTCTTTGGAAGACACTATGATATACTGGATGTATTTGGATCCAGGAACACAGGTTATACACTGTGGGTTTTTTAATGATAGAAAGGAAGTCTGTAATTCCAGTCAGTCCCTTAGTAAGCTTGCATGGACTTAGTCTAATAAAATAATACCTCCTTCATCTACATCAAAGGCTCTATATGCAACATTGGTTTATTATAAAACAATGTACTAATATCGATGTTTAGTATCTCAGTTATTTTAATGAATATTTATATAACCTTTTCAGCTTTTGAAAGTTTTCATACAGTTTCAGAAACAAAGATTATACAAATCACATAAAACAAATTATGTATGATGAAATAAGCTAATATAGATATTGATTTGATATATTGATATATATATTCTAACACTGGGTATGATTAATTTTTTTGTACATTAAAGCCACCTAGAATCTGCTCTTAGACAATTGGACACTACAGAAATTTTAGGGGTGGTACCAACTGATCAATATGTTCTGTAGGTATAAAAAGATATCTTGAATGATCAACTGAGAGTTTCTGCATCTTTGTATACCTATAGAACATATTGACTAGATGGTACCACACCTAAAATCATCTTTAGTAGAAATAAAAAAAAAAAACAACTTGTTAATTAAATTTTGCATAACTTCTCAAATGTGTCACTGGTAATATAATCACAGAAAACTGAGAAGATAAGCCTTGAGATGTCATGAAATTCTGAGATTAACCCTCTTAGATTCTTCAACCAGCAAGTGTAACAGGGTCAAGATCCAGATTTTTAACTCAGGGCAGGAAATGTACTAGACTGTACAGTTTATATTTTTTCAGGTAATAAACTTTCTCTATGACAGCTGAAAATATGGGTGGTTATGTAAAAGTATTGATTTGAAAAAAGATTTCACCTGTTCAAGAATTTGGAAAGCATGTCATGCTTGACCATTTGGAATATATCAAAGCCGCAACTGCCAATCTGAAACCCCCTCTCAGATTTATGCTATGGCTTTACTCATAACCCTTCATTCAAACTTCCTTAGAAATAGATAGTGTTATCTTCAGCCTTGAACACACTTCACTGAGCATGCTAAGACCGTGAGCTTGAAATTTACCTCTTCTATTTACATTAGTTTTTGAACTCTTAAGAGTGATTTTTCTTGTGACTAGAGAGATAATAAGAACTATCTAGCATCATTACAGACAATGAAGCAAAGAAAGGGACAGATTTCTCAAAAACAAAGTTGTTGGAGGACTGAGTTGTGAGAACTGATAACTCATTATAGTGCTGGTTTGATTTTTGAGATTAAAGGCCTACCCCCTGAGTGCCTTCATAAAGTCCAGATTAGATTGTTTCTGTCGACGATAGGCCTTCATGCAGAAAACACAATGAAACTTTATAAAATGCTATCAAATAATACTGTTTATCATTTTATACACATTAGCCTATGGGATTCGTTAAAAAAGGCTTCTAACACATTTATGGTTTAATAATGAAAACATTTTATTTTCAAAGTCTACAAGGCCTTAACATAAAGTATCATAATTCAGAAGCCCTAATATCTCTTCCCTACTTCTTCTTCTGTTGTGCAACTACTTTTTATATTATAGATTTCTTCTCTGATCGTTAGAAAAGTTAAACATCATCTTTTTACAGGCAGAAGTCAGGTATGCTCATTTTATGATTTCTTGGGGTGTTTGTGTGAAAATTTTCCAAAGCTTTCCAAAATTTTCAGTATATATAGCTGAAAAAGAAAAAGAAAGCATACATTAGTGTCCATTATATATGCTGAATCATCACTTCTTAGGTGAATTACTATGAGCATAATGAGTTGTCAGATAACAGAAGTTTCTGTAAGCAACTAGAAAGGTATACAGTGAACTATTCTTACCATAAGACCATTGATCAGATTCAACTTTTTGGGAATTAAAAAAAAAAAAAAAAAAAAAAAAAACAACAAAAAACAAAAAAAAAAACCTGACCTTGGGAGAAGTTGGAGGAGAAGAAATAATATGATCAAAATATTAAAAAAAAGAAATAAAAAGGAAATGAAAGTGACTCAAAGTATATAACACGGTCTTCCCTGGTTGGAAGAGGGTTGAGGACTCAGCAGCAATCTTAATCCAGGGGCCATACTCTGCTTGCAACTATGTGTCTCAGGTAGGAGAGTTGTGCTGAGGAATCTCAAAATTTGTGTAATTTTTATTTTCATTTGTAGCAACTAAAACCCATAAATCTGCAGGAAAGCCCAACCAAACTGACTGCTCCACAGGGCATACCTTGGAGAAATATTGGAGAGATCAGCATCTTACAAGAAGACAGATTTTTTTTCCAACATCTCTGTATTTTCTTTGCAATTTCTAAGGGAAAATGTAAAGAAAGGGGAAAAGACAGATAAGAGAAGAAAGGAAAGTTAGTGTGGGAATTAAGACCGTAACTGATGAAATATAAAAGCAATAAAAGATTATGTTTTATTAAAAATATATTATATTAACCTTCAGGAATCCCTGTCCCCCTCTTGATAGCCGATCCATACACTTGCAGTTTTCTGGGGTATTAAGCCTGGGTTTCATGACCCCCTGAATTTTTCTTCAGAAGGACATCAGGTGGTGCCTCCAGAACTCCACCTTATCAATTCATCAGGAAAAAACATAGCATCCTCAGGTGTTCTCCAGAGTCAATATTAAATTAAACTGTTTTTTTAATCTGTGCTAGGTCAAAAGGGAAATATACAACACAGAAAGATGAAAGAAGAATCAGAGAGAAAAAGCAATGACCTTTTGCCACTGAAGGTATGACTGCAACAAAGAAACCAAGAAAGAAAATAACATCAGCCCTTCCAACTTGTTGCCCACACAATGGTCTCTATAGGTGCTAACAGAATAAATGGTCTTTATTATGTAACAATAGATTCAATGACACCCATGCTAGCGAAGCAAGTTTACAACCAAAATAAAAAATGATTAAATGGCAGTATGTGTGCATTATCTTTTATAACTCTAAAATGTCACTTTGAAATATGCTTTGTCTCAGTTTGCCGCCGTTGTGCAAGCTCACGGCACCGCTGTCGCTACAGCCAAATGTGTGCAGACGTCTTCTACTTTTGTGAGAATTTTACATGACTTCTGTAGTGATTCTACAATTTCAACTGAAGGGAAGAATGAATCCAAATGAAACATGCAAATACCATGTTTAGAAGGCTCATAAATATGGTCTTCTGGCTTATCTGTCATAATAATATTGAAAGCACATTAATCTTTGGGAAATTAATGTAAAAATACACATTGTAAATCACCAAAATTTAACAAAACATTGTTCTTGTTGTTTAATTTTCAGGACTATAGCACATAAATAGATCATTCACGAGTCAACCATTATGCCATGTTCTGCTCCTACTACCAACATGAAATTATGTATGATTATATATGCATATGTATATATGTATATTTTATATGTGTTCATTGGAGAGAATTTCTGCCTCTGTATCCCAAACTGGCTTTCAGGTCTGAATTCCTGTGCTTCAGTCTCTGAAGTACTCTAAATATTTGCCTCAAGGTTCATTTTTTTTCCCACTACAAGCTCATTGTTTTTCACTACCAATACTTTAAAACTGGTATAATTTTAAAATTCACCATTGATCTTGTCAGTCTAATGGTGTTCACCAAATATCTGCTCTTGTACTAAAGACACAACTGAGACCCAAGCAAAATGAATCTCTCTAGAGACAGTCCATTTCAACAGAGGGAGACATTCTCTCAACCAGCATGAATAAATCGAGTGTCATGTGGTTAATATTGCTCTTTGTGCTTGAAATTTATCAGTGATTAAAACAAAAAATAATCAATTCATATTATATTAATGCAATATTAAAAATAAATTGTTCTCCCTTTAAAATTACCTTCAGTGAGCTCTTTTGTACTTTTAAGTATTGTAGAAGAAGAGAGTTCTGTTGTCTGAGGAACAACTAATTTAATTTTCATAAGACTGAGAAGAGAAAATGCCTATTAAATAATTCCATGTATTATAGGAATGAATAGTAATAATCAGTAAAATGTTCCCTTTAAGGTTTCACTTCAAAAAATACACAGGGCATTGTACATAAGCCAAATAATACCTGTTCTTACACAGAACATAAGTCATTTTCCAAGGAACAATATAGTGCATAAAAATAAGGTTGGATTTTAAAATACTATTGACAATCCGCGTAAGTACACCGTTTGTCTACAGTGCTCAAGGGAGGGAAATAATCTACACTTCCTTAAATACCAAATAATGAAATATCACAACATGACAAATATAAGAAAAAGCACTTAAAATCTAAATCTAAAAAGGGTCTTGGACTGTGCCTTTCAAAGCTAATTATTTAAAAAAAAAAGCAACAAAGATGTTTTCTAAGCTTTTAATTTAGAGTTTCTTGTTCAACAAGTTGTAGGCATGAAAGACAATAGGCTATTGTGTTTTCCTGATACATACTCTGCACTCTGAACATAATTTATTTACAGGAGAGCAATTTCAATTACTATAATTATAGCTTTTAGTTTAAAGTTTTTAATAAAACCAAATTTAAAACACTCCATTTTATGGAACTTAGATATTGTATTGAGTGACGCTGTATTTTGAAAGGAATTTATCACCACTCGGTTTTGTAACTAATAAGATCTGCACAGTATCCATCATTTTTGCCACAGTGACAACTACAAAATAATGCATTTTGTTCTCCTTTATTGTATTTAATGTTTTTAAAAGTTATCAGTGAAAATGCTATTTAAGGGGTTTGGAGATATGGCTCAGTGGTTAAGAGCACTGTCTGTTCTTCCAAAGGTCCTGAGTTCAATTCCTGGGGACCAAGTGGTGGCTCAGAACCATCTATAATGTGAACTGATTCACTCTTCTGACAGACATAAATGCAGATAAAATACTTAAAAACAAATAAATATTAAAAAAACAAATAAATATTCTTAAAAATAAAATGCTATTTCATATTAATACTGGTCCATGCTATATGATGAGTCCCTTACAATTTTCTAAGTACGGTAATTAAAAAATTACACAAGATACTCAATCATTATTGTAAAATAGGCTTCTTGTTATGTGATTTGTGTGAGTTGTAGTTTACTACAAGCATTTTGTGATTTTGTGAGTATGATGAACGAAATGCACTTTACTTGAGATATTTCCAATAAGTGATGAATTCAGAAAACTACTTCCACATTAAACTGAACAATGAATAGCATATTTATGGAGGCATAAAATACCTTTTACTTAGTAAAGGATTATCTTTTTATCTACTTGCTTATTCTAATACATCATGTTTTAAGAATGCAAAGCGATCTAACTAATATGTAAACACTAATTTGGAAAAAAAACTCTCTTCTAGAAATTCAAGTATCTGAACAGAGCAGGTAGTGTAGTTTCTCAAGGGAAACAAAATTATTAGTGTTAAAGACCATACATTTTAGGGTTTACTTCTCAAAGAGACTACAAATATGGCCCATTTAGTTGCAAGAGAAGAATATGATATGTTTGCCATGTTTTAAAGTGTTTGTACTGCTACTATTGTTATCATCACCATCATCACCATTTACTTAAAGTGCTAAAACAGGCTTCAGCCTGTAAGTCATGTAAATGTTGTCAGACTTATCCTAGCAATAAGAAAATAATTGGAAGTATTAGAAACACACTTTTTTCTTTTTTAATATTTTTTATTTTAAAATAATTTTATACATTCATTTGTATCCCAGTTGTAGCCCTCTTTCTCTTTCCCTCCCAATCCTCTCCTCCCTCCCTCATCTCCTCCCTGCCCCCTTCCGAGTCCACTGAGAGGGGGTGTCCTCCTTCCATCTGGCCCTAGCTTATCAGGTATCTTCAGGATGGTTGCAGTGTCATTATCTGTGGCCTAGCAAGACTGCCCTCCCTCAGGGGGAGGGGGAAGCTCAATGAGCCAGATATTGAGTTCATGTCAGAAACAATTCCTGTCCCCCTTACTAGGGAACCCACTTGGATACTGAGCTACCATGGGCTACGTCTGAGCAGGGGTTGTAGGATATATCCATGCATGGTCCTTGGTTGGATAAATAGTCTAAGAGAAGACTCCTGTGCCAAGATATATATGAACATTGTGGGGCTACCTATTCCCTCTAGGTTATACTAATTCCTCTTTCCTTCACATGATTCCCTACACTCTGCCGAAGGCTTGGTTATGGGTCTCAGCATCTGCTTTGATACACTGCTAGGTACAGTCTTTCAGGTGCCTTCTGTGGTAGGCTACTGTTCTATCCTACTTCCAATGTCCATTGCCTTTGTCTTTCTAGATGAGGATTAATCATCTTACCCCTGCTCCTCTTTCTTGTTTATCTTCTTTAGGTGTACAGATATTAGTATGTTTATCCTATCTTATAAGTCAAGTACCCACTTATAAGTGAGTATATACCATGTGTCTCTTTCTGCTCCTGGGATATCTCATTCAGGATGATTTTTTCTAGATCCCACCATTTGCCTGCAAAATTATGATTTCCTTGTTTTTAATTGCTGAGTAGTATTCCATTGTGTAAAAGTACCACAATTTCTTTATCCATTCCTCCTTTGATGGGACCTCATGAAACTGAAAAGCTTCTGTAAAGCAAAGGACACAGTTGTCTGAACAAAATGACAGCCTACAAATTGGGAAAGGATCTTGACCAACCCAATATCTGACAGATGGCTGATATCTGGAATGTATAAAGAACTAAAGAAGTTAAAAGGCAATAATTCAAGCAACCCAATTAAAAAAATGGGGTATGGAGCTAAACAGAGAATTCTCTGTAGAAGAATATAGAATGGCAGAGAAACACATAAGATGTTCAACATCCCCAGCCATCAGAGAGATGCAAATCAAAACGACCCTGAGATTTCACCTTACACCCATCAGAATGGCTAAGTTCAAAAACTCAAGTGACAAAACATGCTGGAGAGGTTGTGAAGAAAGGCGAACAATCCTCCATTGCTGGTGGGAATATAAACTTGTACAACCACTGTGGAAATCAATCTGTCGCCTTCTCAGACAATTAGGAACAGTGCTACCTCAAGATCCTCCCCTATCAGTGGACTTGGAAAGGGGCAGGGAGGAGACCAAGAGGGAGTGTGGGGTTGGGGAGGGAATGAGGGAGCAGAATACAGCTGGGACACAGAGTTAACAAAATGTAACTAAAAAGAAAAATAAAATTAAAAAAAAAGATCCAGCTATACCACTCCTAGGCATATATCCAAAAGATGTTCAAGTACAGAACAAGGACATTTGCTCAACCATGTTTGTAGCAGCTTTATTCATAACAGCCAGAACGTGGAAACAACCCAGATGTCCCTCAGTGGAGGAATAGAAACACACTTTAGTAGAGGCATGACATTTGAAAGATCTCCCTGCCCTCCCCTACCCATGAAAAATCTAGTAAAACATAAAAACCTAAAGAGTAAGAAACAAGATATTTCATATTAGAGCAAAGAGTCATGTAACCTTACTGTGGGGAGAGAAAAATGCTTAGAGGTCAACTGTGTGGATTGGGGGAGGCTGAGTGTGACTCACTTTAGACTCAGACTTATGTAGTCAGACACCTCTTCTGTCTCTATGGCCCTGCTACTAGAGTCTTCGCTTGAGTGCTCCTCATATCCTCCAGTTTGCTTATCCTGACTTAGGTCTCCAGTGTGTCACAGATGGTCCCACCCTCAGATTTCTTTACACTACTTCTGACCTCTTCACCCTGCTTTCCCCAGTCTGATCTCTACCCCCATATTTTTCTGTGTCCCTGCTCCTACCTTCTTTCCTTCTCTTCAGCCACTCCCTCTGTCTACTCTATTTCCCTTTCTAAGTGAGATTTATGCATCCTCCCTTGGATCCTCCTTGTTACTTGTCTTCTGTGGGTCTGTGACTCATAGTACGCTTATCCTGTATTATATGGTTAAAATCCACTTATAAGTGAGTACATTTCATGTGTGTATTTCAGGGTGACTAGACATGTCTCCCAGTAGAGGGCGGAGAACACCAACCAACCTACAGAAACTTTGTCTCAAATTTTACTCTGACTACCCAAAGTGCAGAGATAAAGACAGAGCATGGTTTGAGGAAATGTCCATCCAGTGCCAAGCCTGGACACTATGAAAGATATACTCACTTAAGCTTGTAGAAAGAAGCCTTCCAGAGTTGTCCTCTGAGAGGCTCAACCCAGCAATGTCACAAAACAGGTGCTGAAACCCACAGCCAAATATTGGCCAATGCATAGGGAGTCTTGTGGAAAAGTGGGAAGAAAGAGAAAAGGACATGGACGTGACAAGAGTGCCACAAAAAGACCAACAGAGCCAACTAACCAGGGCCCAGAGGGGCTTGCCAAGACTGAAGATTCAACTGAGGACCATACACGAACTGGAACTAGATCCCCACCCTACAAAATGTAGCGGATAGGCAGCTTAGGCTTCATGCGGGTCCTCAAGTAAGGAAAGTGGGGACTACACCTAGCAAGGACTTTCCTGACAGCTCTTTGATCACTTCCCACTGGCAGGACTGTCTTGCCAGACCACAGGGTAAGAGGACATACTCAGTCCTGATGAGACTTGACAAGCTGGAGTGTACTGGAAAAGGGAGGTGTCTCTTTTCTGAGAAATAGAGGAGGAGGGAAAGGGAAGGTAGGACTGAGAGATGAGGTATGATAGGGCAACAACCAGGGTGTAAAGTGGATTAAAAAATAAGTTAATTAAAAACTAAAAGACCGGCACTAGAACTTCAACTTTAGAGAGTGTTCTTTTCTTCCTGAGTTTTATCTACCAAAGTGATCAGTCCGAGGCCATCACAATAAAGATGCAAGAAAGACCTGTTCTTGGGAAGATAGAAGAATAGGAAATGATTTTAGTGAAAAATGCCTAGAGGTGCCTCCATAATGATGGCCAACTTCTATGGAAAAAAAAATTAAAGCCTTAATCCAATTGGAGAAAGTACATTTCGCTGATGATTTCAGTCTTCTCTACATTTCCTATTTCAGCTAAGGACCAAGCTATTGGGAGGGGAAGCCCTCAGGTCTCCTGATAGGGATCATATATTGATGACAAAGACTATCAAAAGACTCAGTTTAACCCATAAAATTAGATGATACTCCTCACACCCCCAAATACCACATCAATACAATTTTGGTATGGTAGTAGTGGGTAATAAATGAAAGAGCTAGAAGAATAAGCTTTGTGGAATGAAGTGTCTTTGGGGAATTCCAAATAGACAGGCAAGATCCATGCAGAGATGCTGTGGGATACCAAGTCTCTGGGTATCTCCAGGAGGCCGAATTAGGGTCTAAGAGGAGTTAATAAATGTTACACAGAGACTAGTTCTCTCATATTAATATAAACTTTTATACTACAGGCATATTTATTTCAGTTCTTATTATCTGATAGACTATATTTGCCTTTTTTTTTAGATATTCAGAGTTTCTTTTATGTAGGATAAAATTTCATCTCTGAGAACAATTTCAGAGAAAAGAATTGGATATCTAATCTGCCCACAAATAAAAGTGGAAGAAGGAAATAGAGACTCCTTATAATAATGTTCATAAAAGCCTGGTGATGCTAATTTCTTATTAAAATACAAAGAGGCCCAGCAGCAAAGGGAATAGAAATGGAATGTGTTTACCTCCAAGTCTCCTTGCTTCATAATGGTAAGCTCAGATACTTTTTTCATGGTAAGATATTCTTAGTTGTCTAGAAATTATATTAGTGCATACTTATTAGAACATTTGAGAGACAGAAGCCTGTGAAATAAAATCTAGAAGTCCACAGTCATTTGCACCCAGCCGTGGATTGTTACTGTATGCTTCATAAATCCTCGTAGTTGACAGGGTGGTTTGTAGCTCCCTTAGTTTATTCAGAGGCTTTGTCTTTTACAAACATAGCCGCTTGCCATTCTGCTTTCTACCATGAGTTGAGGCCACATGAAAATGTAACCTAAATAAAAGCAAATACTATCTATGGACACCAAAAAATATTTTTATAAAATACCAGTCTCAAGTACTATATTTTAGCAGCAGAAAATAGACAAAGACTCTTAGTAATATACACATGTATTTCTCAAATTTAGAAGAGATTACCAAGGAGCAGGAAGCATAATCTACATGACAATTCCTGGTTTCATATCTTTGATTTATTTGGTAGTGGGGACAAAGACTTTTTGGCTTAAGCAGCAATTCTAAGATTGATCTAAAACAATGCAAGAAGTCATTGAAAACATAAAGAAGTGCTCTAATTAGCCACCACAGACAAACCAATAATGAAAACAACTACAGTTAGTGATAAAAAATCTGTCAAAGGAAATATAAAAGGAAATTGATGCTGCTCTCAAAGGCCTGTTTACAGAATAATTTTGGCAAAAAAAAAAGAAAATGTGACACTTGATCCAAACAAAAGGCATTAAATGGTATTCACAATATAGAACTGGTTTAAATACATGACTAAATAGAGTGAAAAGAGACACATATTACTCAAAGAGAAACTAAAATTATTCACAGGCATATCACACTCTTCAGTAGGAGGAGGATAAGTCTTTATTACAATCATCTTGAGATGGCTGAAAGAGTAGGTCTAAACCTTGAATAACTTCATAATGGAGAACTTGGATATTATATTTTTAGATGTACAAGTTTCCAGGTATTAACATATATTGATAAATATTCTTATACCACATACACTCTATATCTTTAACGATAAAATATTTTTAAGTGTCCTTCCTCTTCAAAATCCACAGCTCTCATCTAAAAATGAGAGTGTTAAAGGAAAAAACAAAAACAAAAACAAAAACAAACAAAAACGCTTATGCTATCCTTATAGAGAAATGTTTTTTAAATTATCTAAGCAGTACTCATACAAAACTGCCAAGGTCATCAATAGCAAGGAATGTTTTAGAATCTATGAGAACCTGCAGGAGCCTTAAAGGAAATGATGACTAACTATTTCATGGATCCGTAGTAGATGATGATCAAGAAAAGACATTAGGTACAATAAGAGCTAAAGAAGAGATTACAGGATAGACTCCAGTTAACACCCTTTCAACATTGCTTCAGTATTTATGATATCTACATCCTGATAATGTGAGATATTAACAACAGCAGAAACTGGTCGAGGTTTATGAGGGCTTCGTACTTTTGGCAACTTTTTTTTTATACTCTAAAACTGTTCATGTTTATCATAAACATTTGGGTATTTTAATGTTATTTGTAACTTGGTAATATTGAATCCATCTGATTCAATATGAGGTATGTGTTTGTCTGTTCAGTTTGTGGCACTGCTGTCAAGATTTCTCATTATTTACTGTGAAACACATTATCATAATTAATAGCTGTTAAATAAATAACAAGGAACAACAGCCTGGATTATATCTGTGTTGTATTAGTTTGAATTTAGATGATGATAAACTATGCATTTCAGTGGGTTTTATTTTCCTACTTATCTTGATACTATTTAAAATTGTGAGGAACCAAGGAGTGTTTTATTAGCGTGAACAGGAAAGAGAATATACATTCAGCAAAATGAGTTTGTAGAAGTACAAATGTGAATTTGAATAAAATTATAATAGTAAGCCTTTGTCTCTGTTTACAATTAGTAATCTGATGAAATAAATAATTCCTTACTTGATTCTAAGCTATTGTAACTACAAACGGTTGCTTTAAGTTGATTACAATTGTGGAAGAGCTGATGAAAGCTTGGATGATGTCAGTTTGTCTTTATTTTTATTTGTACATCCTTGTCTGTGAGTATGAATAAAAATACCTGATTTCTGAATATTTCAACTTCTCTCTCTCTCTCTCTTGCAAATGTCTCTGGCTCATTATTCCATGAAATGACAATAAAAATGTATGACTTCATAGAATTTTTTTCTAAAGAAAAATTTTGATTGTGGTGCTATTAAAGGCGGGGTTATTGAATAACATCAATTCCTTAGTGGGGAAATGTATCATATAACTACATTTGATATATACATATATATGTACATATGATGCATAGCATATAAAAACTTTATATGTTGTAGATAATTTCTGAAACATCAGGATATTTCGCAGTTGCCATTTGTAAAAATTTGCTTGAATAGAATTTACCTTTGCAAATTTTGCAGCAAGTGAAAATGGAATTTCTGTCAACTGTTGAACTTGGAATTTTATGAGCTGGAATCATTTCAGAGTCGATGAAGAAATATTGTCTTTTGTAAGTAGATACCTTATGCCAGTGTTTACTCCACAATTACCATTAAAATCAAGATATAAAAATAACTGAGGGATTACCACTTTTTAAAAAAAATGTTTGAGAATGTTATATAAACTTTTCAAGTGTTTAAAGCAATTACTTATGCTTGGAGAACTTCCTTTTTTGTCTTGTTATATTTTCAAACAAAGATAAAAACAGCTCATTCTTTTTTCTACAGTGTAGCCCTTTAATTACTAGAGTTAAATGTTTCTCTAATTTCTTACACAGATAGGAATTTTAGAGTCTCCATCACACCATCATGACTGGAGTTGGCAATCTTCCTCCCATGGATATAAAGGTGAAGTTTAAAAGAAATGGAGTTGGAAAGCAATTTTAATTCCTGTTATGGAATTCACATTTGTATTTAAGCAGTTGCAAAACCACAGTGGGTTCTCATCTTAAATCTGTTTTGTTTTAAAGGTTTACTGTACTCTGTGTTCTTAAAAATAAAGTGGAGATTCTTTCTTAGTATGTAGGCTGTCGTTTTGTTCTGACGACAATGTCCTTTGCTTAAAGACAAGCTTTTTAGTTTCATGAGGTCCCATTTACTTTTTAAAAATAATTTTTTTCTTTTCTTTTTTTAAATTAATTACAGCTTATTCACTTTGTATCTCACCTGTAGCTCCCTCCCTCCTCACCTCTGAAACCCACTCTCCTTCCCTCTGTCCTACCCATACCCCTCCTCCAGTCCATTGATGAACCTATAAGCAACCTCCCACTCATATTCCCATAAGTAGCTGCCATAAAACATTATTTCACCAATTTGGACTTTGGTGGTATCTGTACTTTGCTCTGTCACGGGTTCCTTATCTCAGATTAGTAGATTTCTGTGTTACCTTTGGAGATCCCCCCTGCTCCAATGGATTTCCTTTCAGACACCAGACTGGCATCAACCACACTCAGATGTTTGTTTTTTCATTTTCATTTTCTTTTTTTTTTTTACAGAGATCTTTTGTTAAGTGGGCACAATTAATTAAAGTGACTGTTTTCTGACTCAGGCAGAAAAGCAGTAGCAACTGACCTTTTAGGTGTAACTTTTAAGAAAAAGGAGACGTCTGTGTTAGAATAAAGTAGAGTGCAGAGGTATATTTTGTTTGGGCATGTTAATTAGGTGAACTAAAGGGGGCTTTTGATTGCCAGACTTAAGATATTTTGATAATTTTGATAGCTGGACATTGGTCGTTGGCTTTAGGAGGAGGGAGTAGTCAAATAAGGGGATAGATCCTGGTGACTAGCTTCAGGTATGTAATCTAATGGTTTTTATCAAGGTGGACGGAATGGGGGAGAAGAGCAAGGCTTGCCAGAGCCATGGTTGCCATGCTTCAGTTGGTAAGAGTCTCTTCAGCTTCTCCTACTATAAGTTTTGTCACATGACAGCCAGTCATGGAATACTTTTTTTTTTTTTTTTTGTAGAATTCCTAAATTCACTGAACAGCCTTCAGATGACCTCAGCAAGAGTTATTAAAAAAATGCTACAATTCAACAAATTATAGCCTCTTCCTTTGCTGTCGTTTTTTGTTGTTGTTGTTGTTGTTGTTTTTTGTTGTTGTTCTGTTTATTTCTTCTTCTGTCATATGATGAGTGACTCTGCTTAGAATCAAGGCTAATACTTAACACACATGAGCTTAAAATTCAAGTTTTTAAAGCCTATAGAATGGAAATGCATTATAATGTGTTTTGATGGAAGACACTGTAGCTTGGAGATGATCCTAAGAAACAGTGAATGTCATCCATTATTATGTGTGTGCCTCTAGTGTAGGGGCTTTACATTGATTAATGTATTTAATCTTTGAAAAGCTGATTTGAAACATTTATAATCCTGTACTTTATAGTTGAAGAAATAGAGGCACAGAGAATTTAGATAAACATTGACAGTAGCTTGCATAGTAAAAAGTAGAGCCAGAATTTGCATGTCTAACTCCAGAAACTGCTTTAACAATTTCACTATCCAGCTTCTCTGAAAGAGATGATGTGGTGCCTCTGTCCACACAGACATTTTTAAGGAAAGATAGGAAATCTGTTTAATCTCTTTGGAAATAGAAACCCAGTGTATGATTGAGATTTAACATTCTCAAAAATGATTTCTTGATGTTTCCTTCAGTTGCTAGAATATGCTGCTGCTTCCTTCTTCTTCTTCTCCTCCTCCTCTTCTTTGCCTCCATCTTCTTCCTCTCAAAAGAAGGATCCTGCACCTTCGGAGCCCTTGCCAACATCTATTTACTGTTCTTCTACAATCTGGAGGACAAAGATGTAAAGTGGGATGCTCTAAATGTAACTCTTATCATGGACTTTATAGTGCTTATAATTGTTATTCCAATAACAGTCTTCTAGGTTGCCTAGCGACATCTGATGTCATTACCTGCCACTATCAGAAGTCTGCAAGATTAAAAAAAAGACCTGCCTTCCATCCCATAATCTCTTACTCCTCTTTGTCTCTCTGTCTGTCATAGTCTTTTTGTCTATCTCTTTCTTTCTCTGGCTTTATGATTCACTTAAGCTCTAACTGCTTTCCCTATCCCTTCCCTCAAATAAACCTCTTTGTATCAGACCTGTTGCATGGCAAGCAATTATTAATATATATTATAACAACTGATATGTGAATTATTATATTTAGAGTGAAATTCCAGGTAGTTATCTTTACTGCTATTTAGATTACCAAATATTAACAGCTTTATCTACTTACGTGATTGAAAATCACCAACTGATTTCATTTGCTCTGTCTCACAGTCCATTCTACAAACATATGTAGCTGTTCTTATCTCAAAAATCTTTGGATTGTGTTATTTCTTCTGCCTGGAATGTACATTCCTGAGCATTTACATGGCTGCCTTTTTTTTTTCTCCCTCGTCATTCAGGTTTCACTTGAAATGTCACTTATTCAAAAATGCCCATCCCTGGTGGGCTCCAAAGTAGCCTCCTTCTGTCATTACCTGTCACATCACTTTGTTTTACATTCTTGGTATCACCTCTCAGCCTCAGAACAGTGTCAGTACCAATTACCAAGGCAGTTATGAATAAAATATACACAGCCTTTCATCAAACAGAGCTGTAAGCACTCATTATAAGGGGATATGTCGTTAAACATCATGGACATTTGAGGAACATCTGTACTTGTCTTTTCCCAACCGCATTTATTTTGTTTATATTTCCTGATCTCTTACCTTTGTTCATGTTCTGAAATAATTTGGGCTGCTTATTTTTTATATATTGTGATAAGTCAGTGTTGTAACCTGAAAAATTACAGCTATTTCTGTGGGAGTTTAGGAATAACAAAGAAGGTAGATCCAAGTGCCAGCTACAAGACTGAAGGATGGCCTAATATTCTCCCAAAAGGAATGACTTCTTTTCCTTCTTTATCCACTAGGTATATGCCACCTTCTGGGGTTGCACCCGATACTGTCATCTAAGAGATTCACAATGAAGAACAACACAACCAAGCTGAAAAAACTGCATGAGTGTTTCAAGTAAATTTCTGAGGTTTTTTGTTTTGTGTTGTGTTGTTGTTGTTGTTGTGTGTGGTCATGGTAGTGGTGGTATATGTGTAGTAGGCTGAATTTGTGGCTTTCATTAAACACGTTTCATAGACTGTATGTTGGGCATTGACAATATCTATTATCCTTATATGAGCTTTCATTGAATCTGTATCTGTATCCACATCATCTACATATCTATCTTTCCATTTACCTGACAGTGCATCAGATATAATTCTACACTGAGCAGACAGAACATAAAGAATCCGTGCTTACTTGTCTCATGGTTTTAATACATGGATGGAAGTTGAAATGCATTGGTGGAGGTTGAAAACAGCAAGACCATTGCTCTGTGGTACAGCTTGAGATCAGGAATAGAGATACCTCCAGATGATCTGTTGTTGTAACAGGCTTGTTTTAGCAGTTCTGGGTTTTCCCATATGAAGCTGAGAATTTTTCTTTCAGGGTCAGTAAAGAATTGTGTTGGTATTTTGATGGGAAATGCATTGAATCTGTAGATTGCTTTTGGCAGGATGGCCATTTTCACTATGTTAATCCAACCAATCCATGAGCATAGGAGATCTTTCCAACTTCTGATATGTTCTTCAATTTCGTTCTTCAGATAACTGAAGCATTTTTTTTTTCCAGCAAGTTTTACTTGCTTGGTTAGAGTCACATTAAAGTACTTTGTTTTATTTGTGGCTACTCTGAAGGGTGTATTTTCCTTAATTTCTTTCTCAGGCCTTTTGTCTTTCATATACAGGAGGGTTAATGTTTATTTTAATTTAATTTTGCATTCAGCCACCTTGCTGAAGGTGTTTAATATATGGAAATCCATCAATGTAATTCACAATATAAACAAACTGAAGGAAAAAATAAACACATGATCATCTCCTTAGATGCAGAAAAAGCATTTGACAATATCCAATATATATTCATGTTTAAAGTCTTGGAGAGACTTCAACAAAGTACTTGGAATCCTAGCCAGAGTAATAAGACAACTAAAGGAGATCAAGGGGATACAAATTGGAAAGGAAGAGGTCAAAGTGTCACTATTCGCAGATGATATGATAGTATACATGAGCGACCCCAAAAATTCAACCAGAGAACTCCTTCAGCTGATAAACACTTTCAGCAAAGTGGCAGGATACAAAATCAACTCAAAAAAATTAGAAGCCCTCCTGTATACCAAAGACAAAAGGGCCAAGAAAGAAATTAGGGAAACAACACCCTTCACAATAGCCACTGATAATATAAAGTACCTTGGGGTGACACTAACCAAGCAAGTGAAAAACCTGTTTGAGAAAAACTTCAAGTCTCTGAAGAAAGAAATTGAAGAAAATATCAGAAGATGGAAAGATCTCCCGTGATCATGGATTGGTAGGATTAACATTGTGAAAATGGCCATCCTGCCAAAAGCAATGTACAGATTCAATGCAATTCCCATCAAAATACCAACTCAATTCTTTACAGAACTTGAAAAAAGATTCTCAGCTTCATATGGAGAAAAAAAAAACACCTAGAATCTCCAAAATAATCCTGTACAACAACAGATCATCTCGAGGTATCTCCATCTTTGATCTCAAGCTGTACTACAGGGCAATAGTAATAAAAACTGCATGGTATTGGCATAGAAACAGAAAGGAGGATCAATGGAACCAAATAGAAGACCCAGAAATAAACACGCACACCTATGAATACTCGATTTTTGACAAAGAAGTCAAAACCATTCAATGGAAAAAAGACAACATCTTCAACAAATAGTGCTGGACCAACTGGATGTCTACATGCAGAAAAATGAAAATAAACCCATATTTATCACCCTGCACAAAA
>REGO01000269.1:334497-347930 GCA_010120015.1 Rhombomys opimus | reverse complement strand
CAGAATGGCCAAGATGAAAAACTCAAGTGACAACACATGCTGGAGAGGTTGTGGAGAAAGGGGAACCCTCCTCCACTGCTGGTGGGAATGTAAACTGGTAAAACCACTTTGGAAATCTATCTGGTGCTTTCTCAGACAATTAGGAATAGTGCTTCCTCAAAACCCAGCTATACCACTGCTAGATATATACACAAACTTTGTTCAAGTACACAAATGGATACTTACTCAGCCATGTTTATAGCAGCTTTATTTGTAATAGCCAGAACCTGGAAACAATCCAGATGTCCTTCAGTTGAGGAACGGATACAGAAATTGTTCATTTACACAATGGAATACTACTCAGCAATCAAAAATGAGGAAATCATGAAATTTTCAGGCAAATGGTGGGATCTAGAAAAGATCTTTCTGAGTGAAATATCCCAGAAGGAGAAAGACAAACACGGTATATACTCGCTTATATAGACCTATAAGATATGATAAACATAATGAAATCTATGCACCTAAAAAAGATAATCAAGAGAGCAGACACGGGGTAAGATGATCAATCCTCATTTAGAAAGACAGATGGGAGGTGCATTGAATGTATGACAGGAGTCTACTGCAGAAGGCATCTGAAAGACTCTACCTAGCAGTGTTTTCAAAACAGATACTAAGTCTCATAACCAAACCTTCCTCAGAGTACAGGGAATCATATGAAAGAAGGGGAGTTAGTATGATGGGGAAAGGATAGGAGCTCCACAAGGACCAAAAATATCTGGGCACAGGGACTTTTCTGAGACTGACATTCAACCAAGGACCATGTATGGATATAACCTGGAACCTCTGCAAGGATGTAGCCCGTGGTAGCTCAGTAACCAATTGGTTTCCCAAAGTAAGGGGAACAAGGACTATTTCTAACAGGAATGCAATAGCTGGCTCTTTGACCTCCCCACCCCCCAAGGGAAGAGCAGTCCTGTTAGGCCACAGAGGAGGACTTTGCAGCCAGTCCTGAAGATATCTGATAAAACAGGGTCAGTTGAATGGGGAGGAGGTCCCCCCCATCAGTGGACTTGGAAAGGGGCAGGGTGGACATGAGGGAGGAAGGGTGGGATTGGGAGGAAATTAGGGAAGGGGATACAGCTGGGAAACAGAGTTAATAAAATGTAACTGATAAGGAAAAAAAAAGTCTTGGAGAGATCAGGGATACAAGGTACATACCTAAATATAGTAAAGACAATAGCTAACATCAAATTAAATGGAGAAAAACTTAAATCAATCCCACTTACACTAGGGACAAGGCAAGGCTGCCCACTCTCTCAGTATCTCTTCAACATAATACTTGAAGTCATAGCTAGAGCAATAAGACAGCTAAAGGAGATCAAGGGGATACAAATCAGAAAGGAAGAAGTCAAGGTATCACTATTTGCAGATGATATGATAATATACATGAGTGACTGCAAAAATTCAACTGGAGAACTCCTTCAGCTGATTAACACCTTCAGCAAAGTGGTTGGGTGCAAAAACATTATTAGTTTCAAAGTCTTATTTCCCCCTTGAACATCTTATTCTCATCCCCCACCCATGTCTGCGGGAGAAAGCTAATGATATGAATACTGTGTTAAACATGCAATTATATTCGAAGATTTTGTTCAGTTACATATGCACAAGCATTTACGCACACCACACAGATACAAATGTACACACACACTATATATCTTAATATATATACTCTATATACACAATATATACATACACTTTTCCTTGTTTCTTCCTTGTATTTGCTTAAATTTGAAATTTTCAAAAATTTACATAAATTAAACACCTTTACATTATTTGTTAATTGTAGCATTTGTTTTGCATGTGACATTGTTTGGTGAGCTAAACTTCGTTTGTTTTTAATGCTGCATTCTAGAAAAATTTAATAGATAAGGAAGAATACCATCCACCAAGTAGGGCTATTTATTTTTTCATTAACTTTAAATTGCAAACATGTGAAATTAGTGAACTGCTCATCATATACTTAGGAATGAATTTTAGGATTAATAAAATTTACATGTCTTTCTAAACGAGGATTGATCCTCTTACCCCATGTCCGCTCTCTTGATTATCTTTTTTAGGTGTATAGATTTCATTATGTTTATCATATCTTATATGTCTATATAAGTGAGTATATACTGTGTTTGTCTTTCTCCTTCTGGGATATTTCACTCAGAATGATGTTTTCTAAATCCCACCATTTGCTACCACAGGCTACATCTGAGCAGAGGTTCTAGGTTATATCCATACATGGTCCTTGGTTGAATGTCAGTTTCAGAAAAGACCCTGTGTCCAGATATATTTGGTCTTTGTGGAACTCCTATCCTTTCCCCATCAGACTAACTCCCCTTCTTTCTTATGATTCCCTGTACTCTGCCAAAGGTTTGGTCATGAGTCTTTGCTTTGAAAACACTGCTAGTTAGAGGCTTTCAGATGCGCTCAGTAGACCCCTGTCATGCGTTAATGCACATCCCATCTGTCTGTGGTAGCTCAGTAACCAATTGGTTTCCCAAAGTGAGGGGAACAAGGACTATTTCTAACAGGAACTCAATGAAGATACCTGATAAAACAGGATCAGATGAATGGGGGGAGGTCCCCCCCTATCAGTGGACTTGGAAAGGGGCACAGTAGTGATGAGGGAGGGAGGGACTGGGAGGGAATGAGGGTTCGAGGCACGGCTGGGATACAGATTTAATAAAATGTAATAAAAAATAAATAAAAAAAATAAAAAATAAAATTTACATGTCATCAACTTAGTACACATGGAATATTCTTTTGTACATGTTTACTCTTATGTAGATACATACATACTGGAAAGTTTGGAAAGTAATTATTTAAATGTTTCAACCCAGGCCAGGGAAGCAGGTGGCCACAGGCAGATCATCCCTCCTGCTCCTCTAGTCTCAATTTTCCCCGTATCATCTCCAGTTTATAGCTCTCCATCTTCTGTGGTTTCCCTTTTGTCTATGACACCATCTCTGATGGATCATAAAGGTGGACAAAGTGTAGCTAATAAAAAAAATTTCAATAAACTGCACAATCTTTCCTAATCAAAAAAAAAAAAAAAAAGATCTACTCCAAACTTTCTTCCTCCAACTTGCCCCACTACCCCAGTCTCCAACACCAGCACGTCTTTCCTGTGAGGGAAGCTCTTTAGCTCCAACACCAGCCTAGCAGGCCAGGGAGACAGTTAAGCCAACTGATGACCTTCTCCACTATCTTCTCCTCCAAACCCAGTTCCCCAGTCTCACCTCTCTATGCAACAGAACATATGATGCAGTCTTCCTCCCCATCTGCCCACATCTCCAATGGATCCCACAGAGCTTCCTTTCCAAACATGTATGTGTGTGTGTGTGTGAGTACTTGTTTGGCACAGAACACATGTTGAGGTCAGAGGACAACTTGCCAAAGTGTGTTCTATTCTCTCACCATATGCCTTTGGGAGTCATTAAAGGCATAAAAGTCACTCAGAGCCTCAGGGTGGGAGGGAGTGAGCTTCTACCAACAGAACCATCTTTGTAGCCACTTGTTATTTATCATCATTATTATTAAATTTATTGATTTTGAGAATTTAATAATTATAGTTTTAAATATTTTATTATTATTATTATTTTACTATTTATTCACTTAGTACCACAGTTGTGGCCCCTCCCTAAACTCCTCCTTATCCCACCCTTTCACCCTCTTCCTTCCATATCTCTCTCTATTGTTATTATTATTATTATATTACTGTGGTTTGAATGTATGGTGAGATTTAAAAAATAAAAATCTGAGAAAAAATTTAGAGTTATCGGTGAGCTCATTTAAAAAATTATTTATTTATTACAATTTATTCAGTTTGTATCCCAGCTACAGCCTCTTCCCTTGTTCCCTCCCAACCCCACCTTTCACTGTACTCTTCTCCCATGCCCCTCCCCTAGTCCAATGATAGGAGAGGTCCTCTTCCCCTTCCCTCAGACTCAATCTATCAGGTCTCATCAGGAGTGGCTGCATTGTATTGTTCTGTGGCCAGGTAAGGCTGCTCCCCCATCAGGCAGAGGTGATCCAAGAGCTGGCCACTTAGTTCATGTCAGAGACAGACCCTGTTGAAGGAGTCAGCTATGGAATTTTACTTCTTTGCCTTATTTTTAGCATATAGTCTGGAGGTTATTCTCACAGAGACCTACTGGAAACAGATCCTCTAACCACAGTAGGTGCCATGGGCTACATATGTGCAGGGGTTCTAGGTTATCTCCATGCATGGTCCTTCGTTAAAGTATCTGTCTCAGAAAACACCCCTGTGCTTAGAGTTTTTTGTTCTGTTGGTCTCCTTGTGGAGCTCCTGTCCCCTCCAGGTCTGTCCTCTCCCCATTCTTTCATAAGATTCCCTGCACTCTGCCCAAAGATTAGCTGTAAGTCTCAGGGAAATGAAAATCAAAACCACTCTGATATTTTACCTTACACTCGCCAGAATGACTAAGATCAAAAACTCAAGTGACAACACATGCTGGAGAAGATGTGGAGAAAGGGGAACCCTCTTCCATTGCTGGTGTGAATATAAACTTGTACAACCACTTTGGAAATAAATCTGGCACTTTATCGGAAAATCAGAAATAATGCTACCTCAAAATCCTGCTATATCACTCCTAGGCATATATGCAAAATATGTTCAAGCATACAATCAGTATATTTGCTCAAACATGCTTGTAGCAGCTTTATTCATAATAGTGGGAAGCTAGACACAACCCAGATGTCCCTCAACGGAGGAATGGATACAGAACTAGTGGTACATTTACACAATGGGATACTACTCAGCAATTAAAACAAGGAAATCATGAAAGTTGCAGGCAAATGGTGGGATTTAGAAAAGATCATCCCAAGTGAGGCATACTAGAAGCAGAAAGACACAAGACACGGATGGTATATACTCACTTATAAGTGGGTATTTGACATATAGTATAGGATAAACATATAAAATCTGTACACCTAAAGATGCTAAGCAAGAAGGAGTACCCTGGGTAAGATAATCAATCCTCATTCAGAAAGGGAAATGGGATACACATCAGAAGAAGGAGAAAGGAGGGAAAAGGACAGGAGCCTATCACAGAGGTCCTACCCAACAGTGTATCAAAGCAGATGCTGAGACTCATAGCCAAACTTTGGGCAGAGTGCAGGGAATCTTATAAAAGAAGGGGGGAGGGATGACAGACCTGGAGGGGACAGGAGCTCCACAGGGAGACCAACAGAACCCAAAAATCTGAGCCCAGGAGTCTTTTCTGAGACATAATTTAACCATGGACCATGCATGGAGATAACCTAGATGTATAGATAACCCCTGCACAGATGTATCCCATGGCATCTCAGTCTCCAAGTGGATTTCCTAGTAAGGGGTGCGGGGTTGTCTGTAACATGAAATTCAGTGGCTTGCTCTTTGATCACCTTCCCCTGAGGGAGGAGCAGCCTTACCAGGCCACAGAAGAAGACAGTTCAGTCAGTCCTGTTGAGACCTGATAGACTATGGGCAGATGGAAGGAGAGGAGGACCTCCCCTATCAATGGAACTCTCCCTATCAATGGGGAGAAGCATGGGAGGAGAAGAGGAAGGGAGGCTGGAATTGAGAGGGGACAAAGGAGAGGGCTACAGCTGGGATAGAAAGTTCATAAATTATAATTAATAAAAAAATAAATTAATTAAAAAAAAAGGAAAACAGCAAGACCTGAACTTTGGCCAGAACATTGAAAAGAGAAACTATTGAAGAAATGTCGAGAACAAAGAGTTCCAAGTAAAGACCAAACATGGCAGGCGCAAAGAGACTTTTCTTCTGAAACTGCCCAAGCTACTCCCAATGCAGATCATATTTTGGCAGTAACAATGGCCATAGGAAAAGAATCGCGATCAGAAGTATGCACACATTTCTTAGTCAAAATGGGCCATTCTCCCGAATCTTATCTCTTCATTTCTTCGTAATTTGATTCACCAAGACTTAGTGAAAAGCTCATAGGCTGCTTGATCTCTGACATTTTTAAGTTAACCAGGATACCAAATGTTTGTGACTGTTCCACCAACGTGTATCATTGTGTAGTGCTTTACTAGTTAAGCCTTCTGAAAACCATTCTGTGTAATATCTGCTATTATGTATTTCTTTAGTATGCAATTTGGAGATCATTGTTGCTTTCATTGTTTTATTGTGTGCATTTATTTATCTCTGTGAAGAGCTACATGGGTTGTAATTGGGGCAATACAAAGCTAAAGAGAATATTGTGCTTAAGGATCTCAAAATCTAATGTTTGAGGAGTGATACACACACATATGATAAATATATGTGTATATGCACATATATCATATATACACTCGTATACACATATATAGACACTATATATATATACTATATATACACACTATATAGCATATATATGGTATCTTTGAATGCGTAAATAAATAAATGTGTGATTTTATAACTATTTATTAATATTTAGACAAATTATAATTAAATTTTCTTCAGGATGAATGTAAATGCCAAACTGTACCAACATCCATTGAAAAAGTCAGAGACTTTTGTTCAAGAACATGATTTGCAAACATTTTATTTGATATTAACAAACAAGCTATATAAATATTTTATCACCTCTTCTTTAAATTATGGCAGTTACTAATCAACCATGACATCTTTTCTATGAGTTAATAAACACCACTATCACACATTTGAGATTTAAAATGTTTTAGTACCACCCAATATTTTACTTTTGTAACTTGCATGACTCTATGGACTTTAAAGCTTTAGGCTAAAGAGTATCCATGAGTTTTAAATAACTACTATTATTTGTGTTTAAAAAGTGTTGGTCAAAGGTTGAAAATGCCTCACAAACTAGGATACGTTTAAAATAAAAGGAAATATAAGTATTTTAAGTTTAGAATCCATTAGCTATAGTGAAAACATTTGAAATTTGCCTATTTTGTCTCCCAAATAGGATAATTTAACCAGTGTAGTGAGTGAATACGAGAAGATAAACCTCCAGAAACAGTGTGAGGCATAATGTGAAAGCCCACGTGATCATTGAATACCATCTTTGTCTTCAGAGGACTAGGTATGTTTGATCAGTATGGCACACTGACCCCTTAGTGGTAGACCAGAAGCTCAGGTCTTCATATGTTGCAAACTACTAGGGCATTGCTCAGTAATTACAAGATGCAAATAAAGATTATATAAATGTACGTTTTAAACATTTTATTTAGATGTTTGTAATATTTATATCAGGAGAAACACTCCCCATTGTGTTTAGAATGTAACCCAGAAACACAGCTTTTAGACTTTAGTAATATAAGGCCTCATGATTTCTTTTTTTTTTTTTTCAGCACAGACAAAGTGAACTTATTTTATTTTTCCCCCACTGTGGGTATAATTTAATTATTTTAATTTTCCAAATATTTTGAATATCAGCATCATTGGTTTCAGTTCTTCATGATCAAGAAGATCATTTTTATTTGTTCCATCAAATTTATAAGCAAGTACTTTTTAATCTTTTATAACAAATCTGAAAGATACTTCTTTTCATTTTCTCAAAATCATTTAAGCACAAGTATTTGTGTCTCTCAAATCATAAAAACACTATCCAATTTTTATTCTCCTTAAAATATATAAACCACAACTGCGTATCTTTAAATTATTATTTTTTAAAATGCATGTGGTTGTTTATTAAGTTTATTGTGTGGATGTCTGTGGATGGGTGCCATTGTCTGTGGACACAAGAGGAGTAGGGATCCCTGCAGCATTGCTAAAGAATCAGTTTCTTGTGAATGACGTGGGTGCTAGGAATTTAACTTGGGTCCTCTTGAAGAGCACTATGGGTTCTTCAGCACTAGCTGTCTTTCCAGCAGCTGTCCTTCCACTTAGGAAGATGCAATTAGAATGTATCAGTCACTGGCTGTATGATGTGGGTTCTGGGAACCAAACTAGGATCATCTGCGAGAACAGCAAGTGCTTTGAATATCTGAGCCATTTCTCTAGCCCCCACAGCTTATTTCTAGCATTGCTATTTAACACATGAATGAGAAACACAAGTCTAATGAGCATTTTCCCTCTCTCTGTCTGACTCTCTTCTTCCCTCCTTCTCCTTCAAATCTATTCTAAGAAGCATGAAACTGATATAGGATTTGAGACTCTTCATTAATATAGTTATTAAAAATATTAAAATTATTTTGCCTCAATTTTCTCACTTAAACTTTCTTTCTGTGTGACAATGACTTCCTCAAAGTAAGACTACTAGATGTTTAAAAAGCTGTCTTTTGGCTGGTATACAAAATCCTTATAATGTATTTGGAATTGCTGGAAGTTGCAATATTGAATGTTTGATGTACCCATTCTATTTTTCTTTCCTCTGAAATAATTCATTTTCTTTTTAAATGGAATCATGAAAAAAACATAATAAAAATGGTAATATATCCAAAAAATAATATATCAGTCACATGTACGAAGTTGTCAAAGTACAGATTTAATTGACAAAAACAGAAAATGCATTATACTTTTGCATAGACAATGATTTACGATATTGAAACTGATCTCCCGTCTCCAGCTTTGACTATTTCTCAGTTTGCCACGCAGCTTATAATTTTAGTTACTAAATCTAATCCATTATCTTTTGATTTTAAGCTGGCTTAAAAAATTCACTTTACAGTCCTCATCCAGAAGGACAAACTGGGTAGACATCTCAGAAGCAGAAGACAGGGAACAGGACAGGAGCCTAGCACAGAGTGCCTCTGAAAGACTCTACTGAATGAGGTATCAAAGCAGAGGCTGGGACTCAGGCAAAATTTGGGCAGAATGCAAGGAATTTTAGGAATGAAGGCGGAGATAGAAAGACCTGGAGGGATAGGCGTTCCAAAAGGAGACCAGCAGAGTCATAAAAACTGAGCTCTGAGGGCCCTGAAGAGAATGATACCTTAACCAAGGACAATGCATGAAGAACACCTAAAATCCTTGTTCAGATGTAGTCCATAGACTCAGTCTCCATGTGGATGAGCTAGTAAAGGTAGCAGGGACTTTCTCTGACATTGTCTCAGTAGCAGGCTCTCTGATCTCCTCCCCCTGGGGGGGGGTCTAGCCTTGCCAGACCACAGAGGAAGACAATGCAACCCTTCTTAATGAGATCTGATAGGCTAGGGTCAAATAGAAGGGGAGGAAGACCTCAGCTATCAGTGGGCTAGAGGAGGGGCTTATGGGAAGGAGGGTGGGATTGGTAGAAGACTAGGAAGGGGGGCACAGCCAGTATACCAATTGAAAAGATTGTAATAAATGATAATGATAAAAATTAAAATATATATCAGTTCAGTTTTGCCTTTCCTACTAAACCTCAAGTACTTTCCAATCCTGCTTCTTATCATTCTAATTCATAAGTAATCAGTTGATTTAAAAGATTTTCACTATACATGTATATATATGTTTGACTGCTTATGCGGTGTAACTTTTATTAAATCAAGAAAATGGGTTGAACTGGCCACAAAACACCCCTTCAGTTACATATTGTACGCAAGCCTTTGTAATTCATGGGAGTCGCCACTAGATGGAGACCACAAACCACACTGACTTCATGAGGAAATCTGTTTTACCTATTCGGGGAATGATGCCCCACAGTGGTTTTATAGCTTCCTACATCACACAGTTATCTCCTCTTTACCCATTAAACTCTCTGTAAACCACATGGACATTTAAGCATCTACATTGTTATCAGTGTCCACATCTACACATTACACTCTTACGTTACTACACGGTGGGAAATTATAATTCAGTAGTATTTCAATTATTTTATTGTTAAATTACTTGGGAACTGAAGAGGCATTAAATATGTTAAGATGCTTCATTATACATTGTTTTATTTAATGACTTGATTGCTTATCCAATAAAAAATGGAATTCAAAAGGCATTTAAAACTCATTTCTCATGTGTCTAGCTTTTTCTATATTAAAGTATTATTTGCCTTAATCCCAAATTACAACATTGAAGTAATCTACTTGTAATATCTGGAAACTCAGCAAAGGAAACTACTGGCCATCCATGTCCTAATGATACATTAGGGAAATACAAGATTAAGCATAACGACATCTTTAAGGGAATCATTGACATGTCTACAGGATATTGCTAGTTCTTCTTTCTTCACCTCATGCTTTAAGCTGCATCAAGATATTTGTACATATGACGATTTACAGACTTTCTTTTGGAAGGAGAATGAAAACAAAATCAAAGGGTCTGTGTGATGTTTTGCTTTAAATGCCAACTTGCTGCAAGGTAGAATCACCTGAGAGAGTCCACCAATGAAGGAATTGCCTAGACTGGGTGGGCCTGCAGACATGTCTTGGTTATTGATCAAGATCACAAGACAAACCTTGAATATGGGTGGCAGCGCTTCATGGACTGGGCTCTGAATGATGGAAGAAAGCTAGCTGAGCATATGTGCTAATCAGGTAGAATAGGCAAATTCTTTCATCCAATCTCTGAGTGAGAAATTGTTATGACTATTGTGATCCCTACACTGACTTCTTGGAGATGATGATGTACTGCAAGCTGGAATTGTTAACCAAATAAAACTTTTTTTTCCCTAAGATGCTTTTGGGTCAGAATCTTTTACTACAGCAATGAAAATGATGCTAGAATATAGTCTGGTTCCTTCATTTCTGTAGTTGTTTCTTCACTGACTACTTCTCTAAGCTAGGATGAATTAGCACCTAATGAGAACAAACAAATCTCCCTGCTTCTTTGAGGAAGGCTGATAGTCAAAAGCAAATCTGAAATTGGCTTATTATTATGCTTCCTTTGGAAAGTAGACAATGCAGTTATAGCAATGAATTCCCTGGTTTGAGTTTACTTATGCATTTCATTATCTGAAATGGCTGGTAAATTTCATAACACAAATTGTATATTCTAACTTCTGGAACAACTGAGGAAAAGTGCTGCAAAGTTTTACAACAGCTCTGAGTGTAACAGAGTCCACCTGCTTCTTGTGGTATTGTTACAGATGTTTACCTATTTCAAGCTACTTTTCTCAAGAAATATCAACCAAAGACCATACACAGAGAGGACCCAGACTCCCTGCTCAGATGTAGCCTATAGACAGCTCAGTCTCCATGAAGGTTCTGTAGTAAGAAAAGAACAGACAGTCTCTGACATGAACTCGGTTGCCTGATACTTGATCTCTTCTCCATGATAGGACAACCTAGCCAGCCCACAGAGGAAGAGGATCCAGGCAGTGCTGGTGGGACCTGATAGGCTAGGGTCAGACCTTAGGGGAGGAGGACTTTTCCTATCAGTGGACTAGAGAAGAGGGATAGGGAAGGAAGAGAGAGAGAGAGAGAGGGTGAGACCGGGAGGAGATGAATGAGGGGGCTAAAACTAGGATGTGAATAAATTGTAAGTAATAATAATAATAAAGAAATAGTAGAAATAAAGTTTGCTTTTAGGATATAACTATGTCTTCCAAGTTTTTAAAGCCCACCTCCCCTTTCCTGCAAAGATTCAGTATTTCACAGGAGATTGTTTGTTTGTTTGTTTGTTTGCTTTCATGTAACTTTGATGTAGGAAATAATATAATGCAGAGCAGGTGTAGACAGACCGCTTATCTTAGATAGTATGTTATGGATCAACATTCACAATGCATGCTTTTAGGAGTAAGGAAAAGTTAATTAGCAGATTGTTTGTATACACTAGGTCCTCAGTAACATTTTCAGTCTTTTATGGATACCACTCTATTTGACTTAGCAACAGCAGGAATTGTTATAAATAGTTGATTATTGATCATGAAAGTGATTGAAAAGTCCATCTCATTTTGTAACCATTCTGATGTTATTATTGAACTCATTCTCCTCTAATTAAAATGGAATAATTAAGGACAATTACTGACTTGCTGTGTGAGACTGACTAAACAAAAACATAAGTAGATGTGGCCAAGCATTTACTTTTGTGTTTATGTGTCTATTCAAATACAGTACTTGAAAGAAAATGAAGCAAACTCAAATTGTATTGCTGAGTACATAAAGACAAATTCCGTGCTCCTCTGTGCCAGCGAGCATCCTCAAGAGTCATTAGATGATAAAGAACATAAAGGACTATGCAGGAATTCTAAACTATTTTCTGGTATGGTACCTCATGTTTGTTCCGTTCTGCAACTGGCTTTTCATATTCCTGACATTTGCATTTATGGAAATAATTAGTCTTAAACCTCAAAAAAAACTCACTATTCATAATTTACAAATATATAAGTGATTCAAGGTAATAGAATTCCCTTAATGCAAGTAAAATCAATGTGCAGCCATGAGCAGCAGTCCTAAAAAACCCAACTTTAAATTAAAGATAATTAAACCAGAGGCTTTTAACAACATGGGAAAATTTTCAAGTTTGGAAGATATTTTCTTATGTTCATTGCAACGCATATTAGTGAAACATCAATATAATTGAATATAATTCAAGCAGACATTCAATTAAACCTTTTCTGCATCTCAACTGTGTTGAATTGACAGTTTCATCTAAATTACTGGTGTTTTGGAGACATAAACCATTTGTATAAATAGCTAGTGATTACGATTCCACAAATCCTTTACTCCCCACTGTAACTGCAAAGTGTTTTATCTTTTCTTTGTTTTTGAATTCTTTTATTTTTATTTATTTGTTTGTTTATTTATTTCAGACAGAGTTTCTCTGTGCAGCTCTGGCTGTTCTAGAACTCACTCTGTAGACCAAGCTGGCCTCAAATTCAGAGATCTGCCTACCTCTGCCTCCCCAGTGTCAGGATTAAAAGCATGTACATAAACTGTGAAGTTCAATTTGTAAGGGTCTTTTGGATGCTTAAAATCTACTATCATCTGACTTCCTCACACCCGAAAATATTTAACTCTGTATTACTAGTATTTCAAAGTGAAGTAATTGTCTTTCAGAATATGCCAAAACTAAGGGACTCTATTTGCTCATAATTTCAGGGTCTACTTCTTTGTGGTAGATTATTGGATAGTTTGCCACTAAATACACAGCCAAGAAGCAGTGCATGCTTTTATTCAGCCTCTTTTTTCCTTCTCATTTATTTTGAGTTCCCAGTCCATGCTGTCTTTAGTGGGTGAGTTTTCCTACATAAATTAAACTACTTTAATCCCTTACAGGCATGCCAATTGCTTGATTCCTAGGTGATCCTAGTTTCTATCAAGTTGATAATCCACAGTAACCATGGTGGCATTTAGATTTCTCTATGCATGAAACTTTGAACAGATGTTTCATTCAATATCCATGCTGTGCATGTCACTGGATAGCTACAACTACTCTATTGTTTCAAGAGGCTCGCAATTTCCCAGAAGAAATAAGTCTTCAAATTAAATATAATATAGTCAACACAGTAAAAGAATAGTGTAAAATGGAAACATAAATGTATGATAGAAAATCTGTATGGTTGGTAATTACCAGGAGA
>REGO01000269.1:322513-334422 GCA_010120015.1 Rhombomys opimus | reverse complement strand
TCTCCTCCCTGCCCCTTTCCAAGTCCACTGATAGGGGAGGACCTCCTCCCCTTTCATATGACTCCGTTTTGTCAGGTATTTTCAGGACTGGCTGCAAAGTCCTCCTCTCATTTTGTCAGGTAACACACAAGACCCCCATTTTTTCACATGTATAGCATCTTTTAATCTCTTCAAAAATATTTAAGTACACACATTTTTTTTATTTCACTCATAGAATAATAAAACTAGGTGTAAAAATAGATGATTAGAACAAAGAGTATTTTTTATTTACACAACAAATGCCATTCACATATTTATTTTATGCTAATTCTTCTTCTAGGTGTGCAAATGAAATGGTTACTATTATATTCACTTCTACAAAAGGTGGTGAGGGATTAAATACATTTTAATAAACTGTTGATTATTACGTGCACTGATTAGTGAATTAAAAGGTAAAAACATGTGGAAGAAGCAGAGTAAACCACATCTGTAGACTTCAGAAAACAATGGGATTTGGTTACAGGTTTTTTTTTTTTTGTTTTGTTTTGTTTTTTTTAGTGTTAAAACTATTAGATGAAGAAGAAAAGCTGACTGGTGAGTACAATGCATTAGTACAGTAGATCATAGTCTGAGTATATAACAAAACAAAGCCTCGTGTTCTAGAAGCAAGTTTACCATCTTGAGGCTATTGGGAGATGGTAGAAACTTTAGTAATGGCAACTAGAGAGAGGTATTTGGTCATCAGAAGAATATTGTTGATGGTGATAATAAGTTTCCAGCTCTCTTTCTTCTTTCCTCTTTGACTCCTAGCAAGGAGGTTAACATTTTTCTTCTTCAAAATTTGACAACCATGAGGTACCATTTTGCCAAAACCTCATAGGCAATAGAACTGACTTCTTGTGAACCTAGAATTTCAAAACCAACCAAAATGAATTTTTTCCCTAGATCATTGTTATCACAGTTATATGTTTCAGGATTTGGAGTTGGTACTAGGGCAGGCAGGCAGGCTATGAATTTTAAAACATCTTAAAAACAAGTTAGTATATATTCCCTTAATTTGTCTGTAGTTATCTTAAGATAGTAATTAATAGTGTAATTTTTCACCAACAAGATTATTTAAAGGCACTTTTTTTTTAACTCTGAAAATCTTCCTTTGACAGATAAATTTTGTACATAAAAAGTCAGTCTTTGTTGTGAGACAAATAGAGCCATTGAAAAGCCTCCATCTAGAACTGGCATGGTGGGGATGGGCTGAGAAAATTTCCTAACAGGAAATGGAGCCCAGTTTGAAAAGGGCCAGGGTTTATGCAATTAGCATATTTCTAGTGTGTAGATATTGTGTTAGAAATGAGCTTCCCAGCTAAACCACTTTGTATAGTTTCAAGACATTCCCTCATAATGCCATGGAATATTCATATCCTTTACAACACATCTACTTTGTCCCATATTTCTCAACTGAACTCAAGTTAAGATATTTTAATGTTCTGTTTGCTCTGAGCCTGCTCCTAGAAGTGAGACCACACCATGTCAAGTTACTTTTACAGATCATTTTCTCTATCACCTAGTATGGAAGATTACTTAGTTGGAATAGCGTTTGTCTTGGCTTGTGAACCAAAGGACCTAAGAAATCTCCAGAACACCCATATAAAACAGTAGTTGGAAAAAATAAAATAAAATAAAATAAAATAAAATAAAATAAAATAAAACAACAAAATAAAAACAAAAGAGTAGTTGGGCATTATGGTATAACTTGTAAAATTCAAGTGCTGAGAATCTATATCATTGGCATGCCTAACTTACTCAGCAAATTCTAGACAAGTATGAAAACCTGCTTGAAAAAAATAAGAATACAGTAGCTGCACATGAGTAACGACATCAGGTGTGCCTCTGGCCCCTACATACATGAACACAACATGCATGCACACACAGAAGCTTTTCAGTCTCCATAATCCTGTGACACCTTTGTACCTGACGTATCTACCCCTCCTTCACTCATGGTTCTGAAACAAGAAATGAGACATTACTGTGCAGTGGTACAGAGGTAGTGCCTGTGTATATGTCCTCCTCCTCTTCTTCCAGCCCTGAACTCCTTTTATTTCTTCTGCATAAAGAGACATCTCAAAGACAGCTTCATATTTATTATATATCCTATTGTCTTTGACTCATTCTTAAAATCAGTTAACTTATGTTCCTATTTCCAGCATAATTGCCAAGGTCACAAGAAGTTTCTACGACAAATGCAGGTAAACTCATGACAGATATTTAATCCTTATTGTCAAGGATCACCAGCCAATTCAAAGCCATATTCTTCTTTCCTCATTGGCTCTAATTTTCTGTAACAAAATGTTAGAATTCCTTGAATAATCTTTACTATATATGCAGAGTTCCAATGGCCACATCACACTGGTATATTTACATGAGGATAATGAACAAATGTGTGACTACCAGGCCTAGAACAAGGAAACAATTGCCTTTTTGATCAAATCAGTAGACAGATGACTTCAAGAAAGTATTCTTGAGAATTCTACCTGCAAGTACATTTTGACTTACTGACATTCATTTCAGGAAACTTAAGTATGCTTGAGCCATAAGTTCATCTTGAGAATGGCTGCAAGCCAACTTGTAGAAGTGTTCAATGGAACACAAGAGCTCCTGTTACTATATGGTCTCAGGAATTTCACGGAAGGTAGTGTACATACGCTCAAGGATTTTTTTAGAAGACTCACTCTGGCAAATGTACAGCAACTACATAGAAAGGAAACATACATCTTCCAAATCTTGAGATGTAGAGAATTGCAGGAGCACAGTGTAGTGTATTTTTTTGTTTGTTTGTTTTGTTTTACAATTAGGATGGTAAGAACCAAAACCAAAGAATACTCAAATGATATTTGGAAAACTCTGAGAGTAAATATACAGCATTTTAAGAGCAATATAAATTTATCCTCAGGATTGTTCCCAAACGTAATAGCATGATCCTCATCACACAATACTTGAATATCACTGTCTTCTATCCAGGCTCAATTGCTGTTGGTGAATTTTCATACACAAACCAAGAAACTGATATTTTAATCATCTCGGCCTTCATAGATGCTTTTTTTTTAAAGATTTTATTTATTATTTATTTTATGTATGAGTGTTCTACGTGAACATCTCCACATGGACGCTTTTTAAGCTGTGTGAATTGACTTCAAGAGCTCGTTTAATTTCAGACTTCCATTTCACTTTCATCTTTGTACCTAAGCGATAGTGTACAGACCATATTTTAAATTTCTGACTGCTTAGCCTAGTCTACCCTGTTATTGAATTCAGAAGCATCACTTGCTAAAGAATTTACTTATATTTTCTTGCCATATACTTAGGTGAAACTTAAGAACTTCAATTGTTATCTTTCCTGAGTGTTTCTTCATGCATATTTTACTTCACTCTGGAAACATTATTAGCCTGGATATTTACTGTGATATATTTGTTTTACTTGTTTTTGTCACAGCATGAGGGCATTTGACGAGTTTTAATTTTTCTTCCACCTTTCTACAAAGCTCATTTAGCAAATATTCCAACTTCACTCATTACACCTATTAAAGAATAGTGTATACTTATCTTCTGATATGGCCTTGTATGTATAATGTCTTCCTATGCAGATTTCAGATATTTCTTTCACAATAAACTATGCAATTCTTCTGTGTTTCATCATTCCTCTGATATTTCACAAACTGTTTCAAGGGACAATGTCTACACTTGTATTTTTAACATAGCATTTTATTGATTATTTGGGATTTCACATAATGCACCCTGATGACCTTCACTTCCTAGTCCTCCATGTCCCTGTGACCCCTATGCTCCACCCCTCAAAAGAAATTAAAAAACATTTACAATTTGTGTTGTCCATATGCTCAGTAGAGCATGATCAAATTCCTGGTGGCACCCCATCTGTCAAGGTAAAGTAGGTCTTTTTCCATCTCCACTCCAGGCAGCTGCCATCTATGATGGAGACTACACTTCAGCATCCTTATCACAATTCTTTTTATTTTAAATAAAAAAAATTTAAAATAGTTTTAAAGATTTTTTTTTATTAATTACACTTTATTCACTTTGTATCCCCCAATAAGCCCCTCCCTCCTCCCCTTCCGATCCCTCCATCCCTCCCCCTTCTTCACACATGCTCCTCCTCAAGTCCACTGATGTGGGAGGTCCTCCTCTCCTTCTTTCTGAACTTAGTCTATCAGATCTCATCAGGAGTGGCTGCATTGTCACCTTCTGTGGCCTGGTAAGGCTGCTCTCCCCTCAGGGGGAGGTGATCAAAGAGCAGGACAATCAGATTATGTCAGAGGCAGTCCTTCATCCCATTACTATGTAATCCACTTGGACACTGAACTGTCACGTGCTACATCTGTGCAGGGGTTCTAGGTTATCTCCATGCATGGTACTTGGTTGGAGTATGAGTCTCTGGGAAGAACCCTGTGTTCAAATTTTCTTGTTCTGTTGCTCTCCTTGTGGAGTTCCTGTCTTCTCCAGATCTTACTATTTCCCACTTCTTACATAAGATTCCATGCACATTGCCCAACAGTCTCAGCATTTGCTTTGATAGTCTGCAGGGCAGAGCCTTTCAGAGGCCCTCCATGGTGGGTTTTAGCTTGTTTCCTGTTTTCTTCTTCTTCTGATGTCCTTCCTCTTTGCCTTTTGGAATGGGGATTTAGCATTTTAGTCAGGGTCTTCTCTCTTGATTAGTTTCTTAAGAGTTCTTTTCATAGCCAAACTTTGGGTGGAGTGCTGGAATCCTTATGGAAGAATAGGGAGATAGAAAGACTTGCATTGGACAGGAACTCCACAAGGAGAACAACAGAGTTAAAATACCTGGGCCAGTGTGTGTGTGTGTGTGTGTGTGCAGAAACCAATACTCCAACTAAGGACTACACATGGAGAGGACCTAGACTCTCTGTTCAAAGGAAGCACATAGGCTGCTGAGTTCCAGTTTCCAAGTGGGTGCCCTAGTAAGAGGTACAGAGGCTGTCTCTGACATGAGCTCAGTGGCTGGCTCTTTGATCACCTCCCCTTGGTGAGGTGCTGCCTTGCCAAGCCACAGAGGAAGCTGAAGTAGCCATCCTTGATGAGTCCTGATAGGCGAGCGTCAGATAGAAAGGGAGGATGTTCTCCTATCAGGGGACTGGGAATGGGAAAATAGGGAGAGGAAGGACGGTAGGTAGGGCCTGAGAGGAGATGAGGAAGGGAGCTACATCCAGGATACAAAATGAATAAATTATAATAAATAATAAATAAATTTTAAAAATGAAAAATGTGAGAAGTATGAAGTGTTATGCACTAAAAATACAGTACAACAGAAGGATTTAGAGAAAAAATCATTTTGATGACATAATTTACATTCAATTTGGTCAAATAAAGTATAAATAATGTCCTAGTTTTGAAATATTGTAAGAAGACTAGATTATTTGTACATACCAATCCCATAATGTCCTCTTAAATACCAAATGTCCATTATAAATAACAAAGTCCATGAATACTTATCTTTCTTTTAAATAAATCAACCTCCATCTATACCTAACACATACCTAACCTCCTCTATAATACTTAAAATCATCTTAGATGACATGTAATATCTAAAAGCAGCATAAGTACTCATAAGATAGCTCTACAGTCTTAATATCTGCTTTGATAGAATCCTAGGTAGAGTCTTTCAGAGGCCCTCCGTGCTAGGCTCCTGTCCTGTTATTTGTTTTCTTCTACATCCAGTGTCCATCCCATTTGTCTTTCTAAGTGAGGATTGATCATCTTACCCGGGTCTTCTTTCTTGTTTATCTTCTTTAGGTGTATAGATTTCAGTATATTTATCCTATCTTATAGATGTATATAAGTGAGTATATAACCAAACCTTAGGCACAGTGCAGGCAATTATATGAAAGAAGGGGAGTTAGTAAGACCTGGAGAGGACAGGAGCTCCACAGGACCGAATATATCAGGGCACAGGGGTCTTTCATGAGACTGTTTCTCCAACCAAGGACCATGTATGGATATGACCTAGAACCCCTGCTCACATATAGCCCATGGTAGCTCAGTATCCAAGTGGGTTCTCTAGTAAGGGGAACGGACTATTTCTGACATGAACTCAATGGTGAGCTCTTCAACACCCCCCACCCCGAGGGAGGAGCAGCCTTCCTACACCACAGAAGAGAATATTGCAACCAGTCCTGAAGAGACCTGATAAGCTAGGGTCAGATGGAAGGGGAGGAGGACCTCCCTTATCAGTGGACTTGGAAAGGATCAGGGAGGAGATGAGGGAGGGAGGGTGGGATTGGAGGGAATGAGGGAGGGGGCTCTGGCTGGGATACAAAGTAAATAACCTGTGATTAATATAAAAAAAGAATATTCATTTCTTAGGGAAAAAATGATAGCTCTACCGACAAGGAAATACGAACAGATGAAACTTACTTTTCCAAACATTTTTACTTGTTGTTCCCAAGGATCCAGAAGATACTGAGGATAAAAAGAACTACTTAAGTATTTTTTCTTTTTTAATATAAATTTTTATTTATTACAATTTATTCACTTCTTATCCCAGCTCTCTCCTCCCCCTCCCAATCCCCCTTCCCTCTTTCATCTCCTTCCATGCCCCTTCCCCAGTCCACTAATATTGGAGGTTTCCTCACCTTCCATCTGACCTTAGCCTATCAGGTCTCATCAGGACAGTCTTTCATAGTCTTCATCTGTGGCCTGGTCAGGCTGATCCACCCTCATGGGGAGGTGATCAAAGAGCCAGCCACTGAGTTCATGTCAGAGACAGTGTGTGCTCCTCTTATTAGGTAGCTTGTTTGGAGACTGAGCTTCCATGGGCTACCTCTGTGCAGGAGGTCCAGGTTGTCCTCATGAATGGTCCTTGGTTGGAGTATCAGTCTCAGAAAAGACCCCTAGGCCCAGATTGTTGTTCTCCTGTTGTTCTCCTTTGGTTCTCTTGTGGAGCTCCAGACCCTTCCAGGTCTTTCTATTTCCCCTTTCATAAGCTTCCCTGCACTCTGCCCAAAGTTTGGCTAAAAGTCTCAGCATCTGCTTTAATACCATGCTGGGTAGAGTCTTTCAGAAGCCCTCTGTGGTAGGCTCCTGTCTTGTTCCTTATTTTCACCTTCTTCTGATGTCTATTACATTTGCCTTTCTAAATGAAGATTGAGCATCTTACCCAGGGTCCTCCTTCTTGCTTAGTTTCTTTAGGTGTACAGAGTTAGTATGATTATCCTATTATAATATCCACTTAATATCCAATATAAGTGAGTATATACCATGTGTGTCTTTCTGCTTTTGGAATAGCTCACTCAAGTCAATTTTATTTTTTTTAAGTTTATATGCTTTTTCTCATAGAGAAATTTTACATTGTCTTCCATTGTTTGCTTATAAAACACTGTGAATACTTTTCTTAGTTTAACTACTGAGCTATTTAAATCAGAGAATTGGTATAGTTTATAATTATGAGTCATAGTTAAGACCATAAATAACTTTAGCACAACATCTTTTATAGTTCTAATGAATAGTAGTAACTCATTGCTTTAAAACCTGCAAATAAGCATTTTCAACTTAACAAATAATTGTTGAATATTTTTTAATTCTATAAATTTCATTTATAAATAAACACCTAAAATACACCATGTAATAACAAAACACCTTTGAATCAGAAGTTAATAATGATCACATTTGTTTATTAATTGAATAAACATACATTGCATGTGTACAAAATATGCTGGGCATTTATGAAAATGAAGGAGTGATAAAATAATGAATAATACTGCCCTGGCTTTTATTGAGAGGGGGCCTGTGATTCCTGGAGGTTAAAATGAAGTGACCAAAAATTATTTCATATTAAGAAAAGCACTTTCAAGTATTATCAAAACCTAGGTTCCAGGGAGGAATGGTAATTCCATATTGATTTCTGCAAAGTTTGCTTAACTGTCTGATAGAGAAAGAACAGTGTATGTAGTGGTCTGGTGATTTGACAGTGACATATAATTGGGTAAATAAACTGAATTTCCAATGATTCTGTAGTCATAAGTTCCTTTTGCCCACATATCAGTAGGGAAATCAGGAATATTAAATACAAAGGAGATTTTTCTCAATTTAGGAGATAAAATACCTCTTTTCTTGTCTAGAAGAGTGGAAGTGAATTTTGTTAACAATATGTTGATTTTTTTTCTCTCTTTGGTGGCAGACCACTGTTCTATAGAGGCAGAATTCAACAAATTTCCCAGAATGGTTATTCCAGACTCTTCCTTCTCAAGATCATTATCCATCCCTAGTGGAGAAGTCGCATGTATTTTATGTACTATTGACCTCTACTGTAGGTAAGAGACCACGTTAGATTCTAGGCCTTTTAGCTATAGAACCAACCCTCATGGTCACATGTACTCTGTAAAGGAGTTTCTATTGTGCACCTGGAATTGAACTGATTACAACAATCAGTTTGAAACATTTTCTTTAATTATACTGTGTTTTAAATATGTTGACAATGAACATCTGGCGTTAGAGTCTCTGAAGTCCGATCCAGATTGACAAAGTCAATCTATACCAGGTTTTCATTCTCATTTCTTCAAGCGGTTCACTTTCTTTTCTTTCACCAGCAGGGACCTCCCCGCCCCTTAAGGTTAGGACGAAGGGATTTTTAATATAAACGTTGTATATTTCCTAGAGTGGACCCACAGCCTCTCTCTGTTCTGCACAGATCTATGTGGTCACCACTTCTAGACAAATTCCTAGAATCACTGTTGTTCAGGACAGCATGCCATCCGATTGCATTAGATGAAACGGAGGAGGCAAATCAAATACTGATGATGGAAAATATGGAAAACAAAACATTTGGAAACAAAGTAGAGAATACACTGGATGGTCCAGTTGTTTTAAAAGACGCATGGGATGAGAGTGGATCAGATTAACTTGTGGTCATATCTGTAAGGGGATTCTATTAGTCCTGATAAAAGATGAGGGATGATCTGTCCATCGTGGTGCCACCGTTCCCTGTTCTTCTGTGACCACCCATCAAGAACAGGTAGCAACCTGGACTCTGAGCAAAATAAACAACCTTTTCCCAAAGCCCTCCTTTGTTTCAGATAATTTTATTGCAGCAGTAGAAACAAAACTAAGAGGGATATGCAAATTCCTATGAACGTGTTTTGGAAATGTGGCCTTAATAGAGAAGATTATGACAGGAAAGAGGCAGAAGGACTGGAGTTACAGACCTCTTAAAAGGGCGTTGAGATGAAACATCTTTAAATGCTGAGGGGGAAGTCAGAGTACATTGTGTGCTACACAAATATACCTGTGCACTATTCTTAGTAGGAAATCATTGAAAAGCATAATCCGTGAACATCTCTTTTCTTGTTTTTATCCTTTAAAAATAGTGGATTTATCTTATCACTGTTGAATTGACAATAAGTGGTCCCAAGCTTATGGATAACAGCTTTTTACTGTGCTGTTGTTCTCAGCTTTTCAATATAATGGTTTGTTGCTCTTGAGATAATAGTTTGAAAAATCATACAAGCTGTCAGGATATTTGCATAGTGATTATATGCTGAAGAGCAGCTTGGATTTTCTATTTCCATCTGTTTCAACTTAGTAAGAGTAAAAAGTATTATTATTATTATCATTATTATCAGCATTGTAATTATCTGAATTCCAAATTAGGCAACAGGCAGACCTCATATAATCTGTAGGTGGATAAAATAATTTTGCTGGAAATAAAATATTGTTTTATGTAACAAAGCCTTTTGAATTCCAATCCCTTCTCAATTTTAAAAGGGCAAGTTTATTCAAGTGTAAATAATATGCTCATGTCTATGACTAATGAAACCATTTAAAAATAATAAATTAGTCTGCAAAGCTTCTAGCATGTATTCTCTTTAACACTTTGCCCTTCAGTCCCCTTGCACAATGACGGTAACCCTGTCACTGCTTATAATCACCATTTATTTCTAAGAATAGAAACACTTCACTGATCTCAAACCCCTCCTTTTGTTACAGAACTAGACTTCAGAAGAAGGGATTCTCGGGCTCAGAAGAGATTTAACAAATTCAGGCAGTGTCCTCATACTTCCCCAGTGCCATCTAGCTCTCCGTGCTAGCTAAATATTAAATACAGGTTCTTTCTTACAGTTGTTGTTTATTATTTATTTTATTTTAATAGGACTACAAAGCAATTCCAGGGAACTTTCATTCAATGACTTTTATTTCCTTTGGATACAGAGGAATTCTAAACCAACAACATTGTTGCTGTGTCAAGGGATCACATCTAAAGACCTTCTAGGTCTATGTGATCCAACAGGAAGACAGACATACCCTAGATTGCAGTATGATCTATCTGGAATGCAGACATGCCCTAAGTACTCATCTTTAATCCCATACAATGCGGGTAAGATTTGTAGAAGGAAGCAGTCATGTTTGAAAGTGATGTCTAATTGAGGGGCAGACAAAGTGATGAATCAAAGATTTGACAGAATGAGTCAGGATAGGATATGACCAACCCTCAGCTGAACAAGAGAAGAAAAAGGCAACTTAAGAGAGTGCAGTACAGAGGAAGAGAGTGAGAAAGCAATTTTACCAGGAGAGTAAGTGGAAGGTTGGAGAGAGAGTAAGCTAGACACAGGTGAAGACATGATGAGAGGGAGAATAAGAAAGAATCAGAAGATTAGACCATATTGCTAGATTTAGTCTGAAGTTCATGCAGAAGCTGAGAGCTTACCTGAACTAGGTGGTCAGAGTTCAGAAGGAGCTAGAAAGTGTGAGCTCTCTCAAAGGTAAGTTTCCAAGAAGACAATTACACCTGGGAAATAATACCTTTACATTCAGATATGTTTCTTTTGTTACAGTTAGTATGTCCTACTTATAAGATATCCACAAAAGATGGAATTTTATGGTCTTGCTGTATTTCCAATTTTTTTCAAAAACTACACAATATTTTTAAATTAGGAAACCACCTGCCTTCCTGAAAATATAGCTATCAAGATTTTTGGTCACTGAGATGTTGTTTAGAGATTAACACTACAAAGTCCCACTGTGGATTTATGCCACAATATAAGGGCATTTAAGGGCATTCACATAATTATTTAAGGTTTACTATCTCAAAGCCTTGCTTGCTTCATACAACTTCATAAGTTTCTGTGTGTTGTTATTGCTTATTAGCATTAGTTTTGGAAAATAAAAACTCATAACTATTATTTTATCTCAAGTTTCAAAAGGGAAGGAATCTTTCTTATTTTATTCTGTACTTATTTCCATTGCTTAATAGGTACATGTAGCCTAATCGTTAGTTAAAGCCAAATTCACTGAATGAATAAATTGGTATTTGTGAGGATAGATGCTTTTCATGACAGAAATATTTCTTTAGGATAGAAAACTATTGGTGGAACTTTATTAGGCAAATATCTATTTTTTTTTCACTTAGGAAAATACCAGAGAACTGGAGAACACAGGATCTTCCTTTCCTTATTTTTATTTATTTATTTATTTATTTTGGGGAGTCATGAAATGACATAATTATTAGGCTCATGCTACATTAAATTGGAAATGAATACGCTTTACTTCTTCATGTAAGTCATATAAACAGTTCTTAACACTGGTGCACAAAGGCAACTTTCCATCAATAATAGGTCAACAAATTAATGATTCAACTTCAACAAAAGCTCATTAACCAAGTTTTGTGCTCCCTGGTCATGTAGAAATAAATAGAATTTTATGTTAATTGTAACCAACATCTCATTTTTGTAAAGACTTTATTCATGAGAAACATACATAAACTTAAATAATCCACTTTAGTAAAAACAATAGTGCTGGAATATATTGAAGATTTTAGTATGAACATGTCATACCCACAAAAGAGTACAGAGTCTTTAGATTCTAAAAGGATATTTTCATCAAAGTTAAATAAATAACTTAAAAGTTGTTTT